>VUQR01009058.1:54804-95338 GCA_015108515.1 Hemichromis elongatus | reverse complement strand
GTGTGTGTGTGTGCGTGTGTGCGTGTGTGTGTGTTTGTGTGATCTAGTGGATAAGCCCTATGAGAAGAGCAAGATCAGAAACAGTTGTTCAACCCTGTCTCCACACACTATCAGTGGTTTTGCTAATCAGGAGATTCAGAGGGAAATAAATGACTAAAAAATATTAAATATTCCATATCACATCACGTATGATATTAGAGCTACAGCTTTTTTATTTGAGTGATGGCTCCTGCAGCAAATCTATTTTTATACCTTGTTGTTACTATAAGTCTGTGTCCACAAGGAAGACAGTGAAACTAACCATGTAAAGGGTGGTCAAAGTAAACCAAATCTAAGGGTCTATTTTAAAGCTATTCTGGCTGACTGCTGAGCCTCACCAATCAGTCTGTAGATCATTAAACAATCTGATTAAGTGAGCTTCTGTTCCACGTATCCATGACCCAGAAGAGAAGGACAAAACAGGCCGAATGAAAGCGCCATAAAATGTTATCATTGTGCATGGGCTTGTGGAAATAGGTACATTTCCCCAAACATGACAGACACTGCTGTCCTTTTTTTGCATTACAATTTGCCTGATCAGTCGGAGGTGTTGCCTTTACAGTTTTGACAAAAAGGAGAAAAGTTTCAAGAGAGGTGTCTTAGTAATTGTGTTAAACTGTAATAAAACCCTTGGAGTAGGGTGACACCAGCAGCAACGGACTTTAGAGCAGACAGACTGCTCATTAAACTACACACACACACACACACACACACACACATACTTGAATGTACCCAAGCACACTCTGTGAACCCTGAGTGGCACGTCTGCAATCAACTCCTATAAGCCCCATGGGTCATCTCTGTAACGTTAACACTTGTCTCTCTCACACACACACACACACACACACACACATACTGTGTGTATGTGTGCTCAATGACAACAATGCTTAGACTCCTTTAAAAAGTCTCCTGGTCTCCATGTGAGTCTTCATTCACTTCCAGTTAATACTTAACCAGCTTGTAGAAAACATACAGACACGTGTCTGGATACAGGTGCAGCGCATTATTTAACAGATCCCACAAGATTTTGCTCCAACGCAATTTACTTTCTCAAGAAGAAGCGAGACTCTTCTGACATCACAAACACAGTTTTCAATTAGTTGTGGATGTAAATGTTTGTGAGTTTAGTGAAAGTGAAGAAAGCTCCAGGATGCTGTGTTGTTGGTTTAATTTCAAAATGAGCTGTTTGAGCAATATCTCACACAAAATGTTGAGTTAATCTAATAATGAAGTTAGAAACATTGTTTTTGGGTCATCTCTGAGGCTTTATGTCCCTAATTATCTAACGTGAGAGCACTGCATGAACAATGAAGAGATGCAAAAAATTAATCCTGACACACAAAAGCATATTTTTGCACATTTAAACCACTTCCCTATGTGATTTGCTTGTGTGTATCAGGAAAAAGGTTATTCTTTCAGTTTTAGATGTGTATTTTTTTTTTTAAAAGGTGCATAAGAAAAAACAGTGCAGCTCTGCTGTTTTAACCTCAGCAGGTTGCTAGCAGTGGCACTGACGTGAAGCTCAATCAGAGTTAAACTTGTAGGTACAAACTCTGGCATACACGTGTTGCATATAACCGGGTTGTGTTTATCCCACGAGGATACTCTGTGGAAAGTATCCTTTTACGCAGAGCTAAAGCACACAAATCTGAGCTGTGAGATATGACTTTATTTTTCTAATTTAAACTAGATTGTGAATTAATAATTGCATTACGAAGTGGTGATGTAAGTACAAGTTAACGGGTTTTAAAAGCAGGACTAACTTGAAAAAATCAACCAAGTATACATTTTTGTTTGGTCCATTTGATGACTTTCTTGAGTGACTTTCTTCAGTGAGGTGTTGTCAAATTTTCAGTTTTCATTTTAAAAGAACTTAATAGGGTTTTTTTTTTTAGTCTTTAAAGAGTTATAAATAGAAATGTAACTGCCTCCAATTATATGACTATTGGTCAAAACTCCCAAGCTGATGACGTTACCAGCTCTGTGGCAGCCATTCAGGCAGCTTTACTTCATATTTGCATAAACATCTCAGTAATGTTAACTGGTTCTGTTGTATCTTTTATTTGGGTAAGCTCTAGATCATAGATACTTCCACCACATCCCAAATATGCTCTATTACCAGTACAGGGAACTCACTGATGTGTTCAAGAAGCCAGTTTGTGACAGGAGATGTTATCCTGCTGGAAGCATCAGAAGATGGGTACACTGTAGTCATAAAGGCACGGTCATACTCTGGTAGGCTTTGGTGTTGAAATGGTGCTAAGTTGGTATTAAAGGGCCTAAAGCATACCAAGAAAATATCTGAAACCTAGCCTCGCTAACCTCGCTAGCCTCTGTTTCCTGTTTTTAGCAAACAAGAGTGGTGCCCGGTGTGCTCTCTGCTGCTGAAGTCATTCTGCTTCAAGGTCCGTTGTGTTATGCATTCACAGATTTTCTTCTGCACATCATAATTGTAACAATTACTTGAGTTACTGTTGCTGTTGGATTGGAGTAACAACATAACCCTCTCTGCAGGTCATCTGAGGTCGGCAGTGAAAAGCCTTGCTTGTATATCCCTTAGCTGAGGGTTGTTGAGGTAAATAGTCACGTGAGAGGGCTTCTTATCCAGAGGCCTGGTCACATAAATGTGGACAGTAAAAGGAAGGCAGACAGGCAAAAACTGATTTGCCTCTAAGTAATGGTAGCTATATAAAGCCTTTTTATAAAGATAAGCAGAATGTATAGCTTTCATGTGAAGGCACATGAAAGCTTCACATGAAAGCTATGGAAGCTATGGAAGTGTGGTTAGGGTCATTCAGGGTTGTTATCTCTCAAGCGTCTACTCATTTTTGTGTGACTTCCTGTCCATGCTGATATAATTTGCTTTAAGTATTTAATTCAGGAACTCGTCGAATGAGTTTTTCTTAGCAATGTGGTGAGAAAGTATAAATACATAAAGGAAGAGCTATATCAGCAGTTCAAATTGCTGTGCGTACGTTTTTCACAGCTAGCATGCAACAAAAATGTTTCCAACGTTTCATAAAAGTTGGGGCCACCAGGTTTTTCCTTGTATTGATTCTTAGTAAACTGCCACTTATTTAACATGTAAAAGTGCAACGATGCTGCAGCACATTTCAGCCATCCTGCACGGAGCAGAGTGCTGGATGAGCAGAAACGACGGTCCACTGGTGGTGTTGAATGAAAGGTCAGAAGAGATGATGACTGAAGTTTTCAGGACTCCAGGGACGGCTGAGGTTTGCATGCCAAACATTCACCCTGTCCAAGCTGTTGCATTATTGCTTTCTAGACCAGACATTACCCCCATTTCTTGCCCTGCAGCTGTGTGAAATAAAGCAACCATCCAAGTGTCAACTGTCCAAAAGTAAGAATAAGAGAAGTCGATATCGCTTCTCCTCAGACGTCTCCTCTGATCTCTGAAAGAGGTGCAAAACTGCCATTTTTGAAACAAGAGTTCCTACAAAGTCTGGCTGCAGATGGTAAATGTGGTCACGTTAAGGGCATGAATAAAAGAAATAAAGGCATTAACACAAGCACACACAATAAATGACCAAAAGGTCAGAGCGAAAGGAACATTCACAGAAACATTTATGTGCTGACGTCAGAGAGAACGTACAAGTCCGAAGCACAGCAGGAAAAGCAATTAGACTGATCACTTTCCTACTGCCTACTCAAGTCCTTAGAACACAAGTGATTTACTGATATGCATGCACACACACACACACATACAGAAATGCATGTGTCCACCCCAAATGGCAGCCTGTATGGGTCTAACATGCTCAACATGCACAGGGCACAGTCAGATCGTGTTGCTTTGTAGCACCGTATACAATTACAGCAGGTGTCAGAACAAACTCTGCGTATGTGGGTGCACGGCATTGCTCATGTTGTGAGGACCTAAATCTGTTAAGACAGTCATATCACAGGCTGGAACTGTCTTAAGAGGACAAAATTCAACAACAATGCACTCAGTTTTTAGGTTAAGACATGTTAGATTTAAGGTAAAGTGATGGATATGCAACCCCCTGTGCATGCATGGTCAAATGAAGCTGTTAAATGGGCAACAGACGAGCTATTGCATTAGCTAAATAACACTTTAAGCTTTTATGCTGGTTTTCTGTAAGCTTTTCCTTGTCTTTAATTAAGACACAATGAAAACAAGAACAGGGGAGCTGTGGCTTTCCCATTTCTCAGTTATTTGGATGTTGGAACAGCTGGAGTAGGTCTCATTGGGCTTTTTTTTTTTCTTTCAATTTTGGCAAAAGAAATTAGGCCACAGTTGGAGAAGGCAAAGAAAATGAAAAGGGGGACAGCGATAGAGACTAAAAGTAAAACAAGCTTGAACTTTTGGCAAGCATGCAATAGAAGGAAAGAGCTTGGAGGCCTGAAAGAGTTCAAAAACAAATTTTAGTTGGTATTATTTCTATCAGTAAAAAGCGATGCATTTTTTTCTTATCCCCAGAGGGGATGAATTGGGTTTTACTGAGCTCTAGAGCCCAAACTCAATACTGTGGACGTCTTAGGTAATAACATAAAGAAAGCTTCACATCTTTATTGTTCATAAATACCCGCAGATACTGTTCTTAAGTAGCAGATATAACTTAATACATTTCAAACTAAAGCTATAAGGCATGGGAGTCCCCTCGGATAGATAGTTAAACAGCCATTGTGTGTCCGTGTTGTTTTTCTATGGGAAACAGTTTGAAGAATGGCATAAATTTTAATTTAAAGACCTGGCATGAGTGACGCTGATACTTCCACCGTTCAAGAATGCAAAACTGTCCACTCGGTTTACAGCGATCGTGTGTCATAACATTTCCAAATAGCTCATTGGCTCTTAAGTAAGAGGTCAGAGGTCGTGTCATTCTTTCCCTCAGTCTTTCTCCTACCTGCATTGCTTCATCCACGTGCCTTCCAATTTTAAGACATGCTTTTAACATCGACGTACGAAAGTTTGACTTAAGTTTTAATCGGCTTTGTGACCTAACTCTAAAAAAAAACCAAAAAACAAAAGTGCATTTACTCAGCTAAAGTTCGGAGTTGTTCGTATGTTATTTGAGTTACACCTCCCATTTTTTAGTTTTGGCACTTTATTTTGAAAATAACGTTGCATCCGGCAGGAATCACCACACACCGCACGATACAATATCATCACAATACTTCACTAATGATGTGATGTTATTGCAATCTTTTAACACATTAAGATATGTTGAGTAATGCAATGACATTTATTGCGATTCATCACCCTTTTTTTTTTAAATTGGCCACAAAGTTGTCATTATTTGTTTTATCCAGTAAGATTGTCAAGCATACAAACGCTTTCACTAAAGCCCGCCATAAAATGTTTCCACAAGCTGGAGTCAGTCTGCAAACAAATGGGGTCAAGGTGGCATCTGCATGTAGTCTGTTTCTGATAACACAACAATTTACTGTGATAAACCATTAAAAAATCCCATATCTGTTGCAGTCTACATAGAAAGAAATTCTCATTTAACAGAGATTGAAACTATTTAGCATTTTTTATACTACTTTTCTGCTACTTTTTTATACTTGCAAGGAAGTTGCTGCACAATTTCTACTCCTGTGGCTGAGCCATTAGTTCGCTCTAAACTAGGAGGTAGCTTTATCATGCTAAGTGTGTCCGGTGGATGGTGTTTCAATCAACCTGATTTAATGCTTAAAGTTTCCTCTGCTAACCTCTCAGGATGGTGGTGTTTCCCAGTGTTTGCAGAGCAGTTAAATTTATTTAATAAAATGTTGAATTAAACAACTTTTTTTTTAACTTCCTCTTTGTGCTACTGCCAATTTTATTTGAGTATTTCTCTTGTACTGTCACTATGAGACGTGACCAATCACACGTTGAACTTGTGACAGCCAGATGATTGCGTGGTCATATGTGAACTTTGAGTTATGAGTTGTTTTGCCGAGCAGCTAATACCTTAACACTGGAACGACACTTCAAGCTGCTTTCATTTGTTCTCCTTGACATTTACATTTTTGTACGCAGATACAAACTATGTGGTCTAGAAATCCCCTGCTTTGTACCCACTTGTTTGATCTGTCATGCCAACCAGTCATCTGATTGTCTCTTTTATCAAATTAAGTGGGTCCCTCTGCTGAGGATGAGGACAGGAAATTGTAACACTCGCCATTAAGGAGAGCGGTTGCTATTTGTGTTGCGATCACAACTCTGCCTCTGCACCCGAGGGAGAGACCATCCCCAATATCTGCACTCAATAATGGATTCAAGTTTCTATTTATACTGCCTTCACTCTCTCTCTCTCCCGTTTTCTCTGTCACTGTCACTTTGGCAAGTCTCATAATAATTATAGCTGTTGGCCATCACGAAAAAGCTGTTACAGAAATAGCAGAGGCCTCGGTACACTGCGCAGGCGGGTATTTGAGAGAGCGAGAGGCATATAGGTAACTTTAACTATCAAGCCCAGGGTACAGTCAGATTTTATAACTCGAGAACTGGGTTACAGAGAGTGAAAGGAAAACATGGAATAATACTCTTTGAAGACTTTTTACACCTTTTAACTTAAGTTTTATTTGGCCACACTAAAGTCAACTTTCAGCAATTAAAAGGTTACAAATTAAAGGAAGATTTCAACATATCTTTGGATCATTGACTTTTGACTTTGCGTATCTTCCAGAAAACATGCAAAACTACAAGGCTGGGAATAGAACCACATGGCAGTGGCAGGAAAAGATTGTGGTTATGAATAACAAAACATTTAAGGAGTGAGTGTAGTATCCATGTGACAGCTTCACACTGGATAAAAAGAATGAAACATGTTTGTGTAAGGTTTTCTTGGTGGTTATATACACATACAGCTACTACAGTCCACGGTCACTTGTTATACCACAGTCCCTTAATGACAGCAGCGCCCTCTGCTGGTACAAACCAGTGACTGCAGAAGTATTCCACTCCAAATATGGCCGCCCTAGCAACTGCATGGGAGGATGATAAACATTACTCGGTATCATTATTTCATTTATTCCTCAACTGACTTACATTAGGCAGCCGGCTGGATTTGAATCATATGTTTTGTTTTGTTTTTGGCGCATTTTACTTTGTTTTCGGGGGATCTGAAAGTCTAAAGAGCTAACGTTAGTCATTGCTAGGTAGCAAAGTTAGCTTTAATAGACGAAACTGCGTGGTAATTTTACAGATTTGTTTATTACGCTAATTACTAGTATGCAGGACTCTGACATAAACGCGCCATTAAGTTTTAATTACTTTAGAAATGTTTTTCAGAGCTTTTGTTGCTATGTTGGCGTCTGTCCGATAATGGATGTTTTACAGATAGCATGATTACAGATGCCAGTGTTGTTGAGACATGCACAAGGAGACTGTGGATCTATTATCGGACACAACTTTGTGCACGTTTGAAAATTCACAAAATTTACACCTAAGGTTGTTGGTATGAGCTGCACTTATGTTTTACTAACACTAACTGGATATAAGCAGGGAGAGGAAGACTCTGGTGTCCCGCAGCCCTGCAGATCACCCCTGCTAAGTGGTCAAAGTGTGGACCACAGGCTATCCAGACAGAAAGCTGCACAATTCCTCAGGGAGGCTGAGAGGAACAGGAGGCAGTGAGTAATACTGCTGTTGTCACTTCTTCTTCATTTAATTTGAATTTCTAGTACACATTTTTATTTACATCCTCACAAGTTTCATGTCAATGTCAGGTTGATTTGTCATTCATAGAAGAGGAGTTGGACAGCAACAATACTGTGTGCCATTTAAGTGATGCTCACTTTGTATTAAGGGGCCCAAAGTGTGCCAAGAAAATATTCCCCACACCCTTACATCACCACCTGAAACCGGCAGCCTGAAACCGCTGATGCACAGCTGGATTGATCCATGCTATTTTAATGTTTACGTCAAATTCTGGCCCTTGCATCTGAATGTTGCAGAGGATTTCAAGACTGATCAACACCTTGTGCATTCAGAGATGCTCTTCCTGCACCATATCTTGGTTATAATAAGTGGTTATTTGAGTTGCTGTTGCATTACTATCATTTCGAAGCAGTCTAGCCATTCTCTCGTGATCTCTGGCATTAACAAGTCATTTTCTCAAACCTTAGAGATGGTCATATCACCTTTCTTCCCAATTCTTATGCTCAGTTTGTACTTCACAGGTCATTTTGAGCCATGTCTATTTGTAATTTTAATTGTTCTAATAAATTGAAATCAGATTATTTGTAATAACGTGTAACAGATCAAATGAATCACTGAACTTTTCACAGGATTGAGAAGTTGGAGAAAGAGAGGACGCTGATTTCTCAATGCAGAAAGAATGGTTTGGCAGATGTGAGCAGAGAGCTCGAAGAGTACGAGAAAGTGCTGAAGGGACAAAGAAATGCTGAGAGTGGGTCTTTCTTTACATTATCCTAACATTTTCCCCTGACATTTTAATGTTGCAAGGTGACAGGGCATCTCACTCACCATTTTTTCTGCGAAGCATAAAATTACCTGCTGTGAAGACTTATTATCAGATCCAGAGAGGCTGAAATCTTTGGAACTGGAGCCATAACAATAAACCTTTATCAAAGGAAACATCCATCCTCTGTGGTGAAAAAAAACTTTTCATTAACCTGTTCTTGTTATTTCAGAGATAACTCTTCAAAAGCAGCTCGTCAAGATTCATAATGGTGTGAGGAAATTTCAGAGACATTTAATTGATGTGACGCCAACTCCGGAGTGTACGTTTGTACTCAAAAACAATCACACGCTGTGGACTGCGTCTGCTTTTAGTGCTTTTAAAGTGGACCACTCTGTTTAATGCTCAAATTAAACAGAGTGGGGGTTTAAAATTAGTAATAGCTGGTATTTGTGCAAGAAATCCCTGTGAGCCTAAAGCTCAGGCTTCAGACTTCTCTTAAAACTCCCTTTAGACTGTTTTTTTCTGCTCCTGGGTCTGGATGATGTCAAAGGGATGGGATATCCTTATTATGGACATCGCACTCCACATGCTGTTGAAGCCTTCTGTTCTGTATTGGCAGCCAGTCATAAAAATGTTGCTTAAAGGACAAGGAGCCAAAACTGCTTGTTTCAGACTAAACAAGACTTACTATGAAGTAAATGGGGATGAATTTTAACTTTTAATCATGCAACTGTAGGACTAACTGTAGTAAAGAGTAAATATCTGGAAATGGAAATGAATATAATAGGTGCTCTTTAACATTTGCATTATTGCAGAGTAGTGCACTGGTCAATAAAGTTGACTGCATTGTTATGTGTATAGAGTTGTGATTGTCTCTGCATTTCTTCCTGGATTTTCAGTGATCGAAAAACTGAAGGAAATCATGTCCGAGGTGGAAATTTCTATTAACAGCGTGAAGGAGGAACAGCGCTCACGGTAACAGCATAAACCAAACTACCAGAGATCGATGTAGAGGCTTAAAATCCATTTAAAAATACCTCATTCCTATTAAAGAAAACTACCTTTAACTTAAAATTTTACAACATTTAACATAGTGAGGTCCAGGAAACATCTATGTAAGCATGTATATTGTGCTTGTACATGTTGCATTCCTTCACACAGAAATTTCAGCTTTATGTACGTTAAAGGAAAGAAAGTAGAAGCCAGTTTAATATTTTCTGGGGGTAATTTTTTATAATGATGTCAAAATTTTGTTAAAATGGATTTGCTTTTCATTCAGCTTTGAGGAATTTTTGAAGGAGGAGTGGACATGCAGACAGGAAATCACTGCTTATGAGAAGAAGATTGAAAACTGGAGCCTTGCTGTCAAAACGAATCCCAGACTACCCACAGCTCCCACTGTTAGGGTGTGTCTCTGTCTCTGTCTTGTCTTCCTCCTTTCGGACTTTTCTTTGATGTTTGTCAGTTAGGCGATAAAATATTAGAGAGATGAGTTCCAGTGAGAAGTCTTAGAATTAGAATAAGATAAATAAATAGCTCTCTAACCAACACAGTTGCTGTTGACTTTATTTCAAAATGCACCCCTAATTCATAGCTGCCTTTTTTCCATAAGACCAAACCACCCAACGGGGACCTGCCGGCAGAAGTCAGAGCGCTGGAGGTTTTTCTGCAGAAGACTGGAGGCTCTTATGGTGGCTGGGACCAATATGACCATGAAGCTTTTCTTAAAGCAAGTAAACCATTACTGTTATTTCTTCTCCTTTCACTTGCTGCTCATGTCATACGCTCAAACACTACTGCTTAAACTAACGGGCAGACTCAGCAGCTGCCAGCCCAAAGCTTGATGACCTCAGCGTGGTTGTCTGTTTGTAATCTGTCTGACTTACAGATCTGGGTGAAGCACAGTGGGCAGCTGGGCTACAGAAAAGAAGCCAAGCTGTATCTCCCTGGTAAAACAATGGAGGAAATAGAGCAACACGAGGAATGGCATCAAGAGCTCATCGACCTGCAGGACAGGAAGAAAGAGGTAGAGAAATGGGGCAAAACATGTCTAAATGTGTGCACATTAGACAAATATGAAGGTGAGGTTGGAGACAAAGCATCAATGAACTTCACTTTGAGCTCATCCTCATCGTTAAGGCCATATCTGTTGTTTTTTGGGAGCTTTTCGATTTTCACACCATAGCCTTCGTGCACGCTGCTTAGAGTTTCACCAAATTCTCACTCCTGAGTGAAATTCAACATCGTTCAATTCAGACTATTACAGCAAAGTCGCTAACTGATGATTCTTGATTTTGCACAAAATGATAAAGAACTTCATAGCTTTAGATACTGCTTTGCCGCACGCCACTTGTATCCTGTTTGTTAGATGGTGATGATTGTAATCCCCATGTTATGTCTAGAGTGCTCATTTACATTATCTGCTGGAAAAAGGTGAAGTGCTTACTTCTAGTCCAGGACTAGCTGCTGTGGAGCGCATCAGTTGGGTAGGTGTGGTGTCTGCAGTGATGCGGGTGCTTTACTGTTTCATTGCGGGGAAGAGAAAGCACGATTTACCAGTGGGTCTGTGTTCCTACCCTCACTTGTAGCCACCAGCTCTGGGTGAAAGAATGAGAACATGAATATAAGCAGCTGAACTGAGTTTCCTCCAAAGGATGGCTGTGCTCGTCCTTAAAGATAGGGCGCGGAGCTCGGTCAGGCATCTGACCAGAATGACTCCTGTATGCCTCCTGGGGGAGGGGTTTTGAGCATGTCCTACCTGGAGGTAGTTGGAGGGATCATGTCTCTCAGCTGTCTTGGAAACACCTCGGTATCCCCCCAATTAGTTGGCGATGATTGAACATTACCTCACATTTTCTTTATGGGCTAACATTAAATAAACAAGCACAACATAAGCATTTTTTTGGAACCCGTGCTGCTGCTTGCTAAGTATTTGGTGGTGTTTCTTATGTTCCTCTTTATCTTGATGCCACATGCAGGCTATTCAGCGCTGGAAAGCCAGCAAGCATCAGGAGCGCCAGATCAGGATACAGACTCAGGAGAAGACAGAAGAGGCAAAAAGGAGGGAGAAGGAGGTCAAAAGCCAGGCCCAGCAACACAGGTGAGCGATGACTGCAACACACTAGTATGACGTAAACAGGAGATGATGCAGAGAAGGTGTTGATCCCCTGGCCAAAGTCATAAATCCCACCTCATGTTAAGAGTACCCGATTGATTGATGGATTTTTGGGGGTGTCGTTTGTTCATGTTTTAGGACTGAGGAGGAGAGGAGGGAGATGGCACGGCGTCTGGAGGAATGGAGGGAAGAAAAGAAAAGGAGAGAGGAGCAGGAAGAGGAGCAAAGACTGGCTGAAGAGATTCAAAAGAGGAGACGGGAAAAGGTGCATTTGTACATGTGTGTCATTTTACTGTCGCTGTAGTTTATAGTCAGGGAGGACTTCAATATAGTTATGCACTCATTTAAAGTAAAAATACAAATACATGGTAAAACCAAATAGTAAATATGTGCATGTTGGTGTCCTGACCGGCTTTTTACTTTAACCAATAATCTATACATACTTTTTATTAGGAAGAGCGTCGCCGGCAGCTGGAAGTGAAGCTAACCGTAGAGGAGGAGCTCCGACTGAGGAGAGTAGAAGAGGAAGAACAAGAAAGGAGGAGAAGAGCAGAAGAAGAGAGAGAAAGAGAAGAGAGGAGAAGAGAGGCGACAAAGAGCATCAGGCGTTTTCATGAAAGGGTACAAAAGTGCCAAAGTAACAGAGACGGAGAAACATAAGATGCGATTTGCATGTTTTAAAGTGAGATGCCTTGAGTGACCGCTGTAAAATGACAGATTTTCAGGGTTAGAACACGGTTTTCATCAGGTGAGGTTGTGATGTAAAAATACTGTAAAATACAAGGCTCATCTCTGCCTTTCTGCAGGATCTTCACAGGGTGGAGGAAAAGCGCCATGAAAAACAGCTGAGGGAAAAGGAGCAAGAGGAAAGGCAGAGAAGACTCGCTACCAAGTTAAAGGAGAAGGTGAGATGTTTGATTTCTTGTGGAAAAACTAACAGTTAAGTCACTAAATCAGAAAATCATCATCTTGAAATAAGAATATTAAACTGCATGTGGGGAAAATGGTTCATGTTCGTTTTTTTCCACATTCAGGTGGATAATCATGTCAACAGAGACCCCTCCAGGCTTACCCGCCCTACGAAGGGATGGGAGGAGCGGCTGAAACACACGGGACCGTCGGGAGACGGACCGATGCTACAAATGTTTCACAGGTCTGACTTCCTAAACCTTATTTTTTTCTGTAAATGGGTCAGGTTTCTGTCAACAAACATTTGGTAATAATGAGTAATTTATTTCTAAATGACTGAAATTTTCTTTTTGTTACAGAGCTGTTCCCACTTGGAGACAAGGCCTGTGATGAACTGTCCTGCATTGGACTCAGAATCCTTTCTATTTAAAAAAAAAATAAAGATATACACAGCCCCAGATTTTGCCTTTTTAATTTATTGTATAACTTTTAAGTTGCAATTCAGTTTGATTTTAAAATTTAAAACCGTTATTTTTTAAATGTGTTGTTTACGCTTTAGGTAGATCGAAGTAGTATGAGCTTTTATTATGAAACTCAAGCGTTCCGGAAAGGGATTCTCATAGGTGCGAAAGCAAAGATGGCGGAAGAGGAGAACGAGTTTGAAGAATTTGAGCAAATAGACTTTTTAAGAGATCGACATGTACGATTCTTTCAGCGAACACTTCAGGTGTTACCTGAGAGATACGCCTCGCTGGAAACGACCAGGTTAGGTCACCGAAATGAATAAAGATGCTTTAGTTTGAGTTATTTGTTGAAGAACTTCACTAGCAGCTAAGCTAGCTGGTCTCTACAAGCAGTTTTGAATGGAGGCTAATGCTAGTAGCATAGCATAACTGCAAGCACCAGCTTAGCCAAGTTAAGGCAGATGAACAGAGATGTGTTAACACAATACAGTGAAGTCTTTTATTATTATGTGATTGGCCATTTTATTATCATTGTCATCAAAGGAATTGGTATCACCTAAGTGTTGCTCGAACTGTAATTTATAAATTTAACTATTAACTCTGTACGCGGCTCAACTTTTCTTTAATTAAGGGTAAACGTCACTTTACAAACTATAAGCTAGTCTTTCTAATGTCTCTAATGTACAAGAAGCTAAGAACGTTAACATAACTTAAGCAGAATACATGAAATTAACAGTAATCGACAGTTATTTTCCCCCTGTAGTTGTTATTTTGCCACTTAACATCTATGACGTTATTCAAAGAAAATCAGCACAGAATAAAATAAGCCTGTTGTGTTAGCCTCACCTTTACCACTCTGGCCAATCTGCTTTTACAAGCTGAATTTTAACCAGAAAAAACGGGAAGCTTTAGGTATGAGCTAATTAGGCTAACTAGGCTGTGATCTGCAGTAGGAACATGAAGCAGGTGGTTGAGATCTCTCCAAAAAAGAGTAATGAAAGTCAGCAGAAGCAAGACAGAATATTTCAGTTCAATTCAATTTTATTTATATAACGCCAAACCGGTTACCTCAAGGTGTTTTATATTGTAAGGTAAAGACCCTCTAATAATAAAAAAAACAATGACCGGTTGGGGGTGAGTGAATGAAGACAGGAGAAAGACATGCTGTGGAAGAGAGACAGAGAATAATAATAACTAATAATTAAATGCAGAGGTGTATAAATGCATACTGAGTGAAAGAGGGGACTGAAGAAGCATCATGGGAATCCCCCAGCAGCCTACACCCATTGCAGCGTAACTAAGGGAGGGTTCAGGGTCACCTGGTCCAGTCCTAACTATATGCTTTATCAAAAAGGAAAGTTTTAAGCCTGATCTTAAAAGTAGAGAGGAAGTCTGTCGTCCGAAAACCAAACTGGGAGCTGGTTCCACAGAAGATGGGCTTGAAAGGTGAAGGCTCTCCCTCCCATTCTGCTTCTAAATACTGTGGGAACCACAAGTAAGCTCGCAGTCTGAGAGTGAAGAGCTCTAATGGGGTGATACGGTACTATAAGGTCATTAAGATAAGCTGGGGCCTGATTATTCAAGACCTTGAATGTGAGAAGCAGGTTTTTAAATTTGATTGTGGATTTAACTGGGAGCCAGTGAAGAGAAGCCAGTATAGGAAAAAATATGATCTCTCTTTCTAGTCCCTTGCATTTTGGATTAACTGAAGACTTTTCAGCGAGTTTTTAGGACATCCTGATGATAATAAATTACAGTAGTCCAGCCTAGAAGTAATAAATCCACGAACTACTTTTTCAGCATCACTGAGACAGGATGTTTCTAATTTTGGAGATATTGCACAAATGAAGGAAATATTTGTGTGTATGATAGGGAAGGAGGAGTAACAGTGAAGAGAAATTAGTTTAAATACATGACGTCAACCATCCAAAGCGATGAACAGTCCAATAAGGGGTGAAGAAAAGAGTGCAGGCAGGTTGGAGTGAGTGTCGGGGGGGGCATTGTGACAGGATAGCAGAAAGACGGAAAGGTAAGGTTTACAAGATGGTAATGAGAATTGTTGTGATGTATTGTTTACTAACAGTAGCAATAACAAGAAGACAGGAGGTAGAGCTGAAAGTGTTAAGATTTTCATTGAGCATGACCAGGAATGACAAAATTTGAAATGGTTGTGTATGAGAGGTCAAGGGCTTCAGGGACAAAGAGAGAGGTGCGGCTAAGACGGTTACGGCATGTGAAGTGAAGAAATGGTGGATATATTGGACAAAGGACAGGGAAGAGGAAAAGAGGAAGGCCTCAGATGAGGTTCATGGATGCAGTGAAGGACAAAATGCAGAGGGTTGGTGTGACAGATGAGGATGCTAGGGAAGAGGGTAAGATGGGGCAGATCCTTAAACGGAGAAGATGAAATAAAAAGACTAAGACTCAATAAACTATTGGGGCTTCTCACCGCTTGCATTGCCTCTGATTTTTTTGCATTCTCACAAATATATTTTGTAATAAGTAAAACCGAATTTATAACCTCACCTTGTTTCAGGTTAACCATCGTGTTTTTCGCCCTGTCTGGTCTGGATGTGCTGGATGCCCTAGATGTGATTGATCGGAACGTCATGATTGAGTACATCTACTCACTACAGGTTCTGCCTACTGAGGATCGTAAGTCAGACACTTTTGTACTTTTATAACTATTTATCAGTTAACAGTAAGAAAAAATCATTGTCAATAAGAATATTATTTTAAAAAGGTTAACATTAAGTGGTAGGTAGCTGTCAGAGTAATATGTCTATTGTCTAGTTACTTCCTGAATGCATTAATCAGGCATTGCATATTTGCCTACATTTGTATCCTGCTTCCTTGGTGTAATACTATGTTATGTTTAACCAGTTTAGTACTAGAAAATAAATCAAAAAGATGTGAAAATTATGAAATTCACCATCAACCTCTGGTGCTGAGAGAAGATTCTCATTGGGAATGATCAGGACAGACAAGATTAGGAATGAGTATATTAGAGGGACAGCGCTGGTCGAGAGCTTTGGAGACAAAGTCAAAGTCAGAGAGGTGAGGCTGAGGTGGTTTGGACAAGTGCAGAAGACAGATGGTGGATATATTGGATGTGGGGTTTTTGAATATGGAGCTTTCAGGCAGGAGAGGAAAGAGGAACACTGCAAAGGAGGTTCAGGGATGTAGTGAAGGAGAGTTGGTGCAACAGATGAGGATGCTAGTGATCATGTGAAATGGAGGCAGATGATCTGCTGTGGTGATCTCTAAAGAGAGCAACCAGATAAAGAAGAAGACTGTGTGCAGAAACCATCCAATTCAGAACTGCTGTCAGTTTGCTGTTAGCTTCCTCCATGCTGTGTTAGCTCTCCTGCTAGTAACAGGCTTACTGCTGTTGCTGCATAGTGAAGTAAACACTGTTGTCAGCGATATCTGATCCAGCTTTTTGGATCATATTTTATAGTGAAGAAATGATTAGCATTAATGAGTTATGGGTGAAAACAACACATGCTAAAAAAACAGCAGTTCCTTTATTAATGTTAAAGACTCTTAGGTTCATGTTAGTCCCTAAGAAATCATTAGGATATTACAGAGACTGAGTTACTGTGGGATCGATGGGCTCTTGGGAAGTTCAGCTTTCTGCCTTTTTAAGATTTTTACTCCAGGATACATTTCAGGTTTTTCTCTTCATGTTTGTCGACTTCAAAGCTCTTGAACAGATACTGACTTCCAGGTATTCTCCCCGCTTACCCTGTTACAACTATGCTGCCATTCGGGAAACTTGGACTCTAAATCATTAATGACTTGAGGTTTTTTGTCTCTAACAAGCCAATCTGTGCCATCTGTTTAGAAGCCCATTCAGTTAATTATTCAAGCCATCAACAGAAATTACAGAGGGGTAGCCATGCCTGATTGCTCTCGGTTTTGTCGCTGCCATATGTTTGGCGTCATGTTGATTTCTTGTCATTAGGTGTGAAAAACACAACACAGGAGGCACTCGAGATTTCCATGTATCATCGGTATGGAAATGGTTTCTGGCGTGAAATGGCAGGTGTTTCGAGTGATTTAATCTGTATATTCATGCATCAATAAAATTATAAAGGTGTTGTGCAGCAAGTATAAACTCAGCAATAAGTAAGAATAGCGCCTGCCACTCAGGGCATAATGATCTGTAGATATAATGGTGATAAATGGGCGACATGTAAAAGCTGTTTAATTATCATATGTTGAAATTGCTGGAGCATGCTGTCCACTGTAAGTGGTGTTTCTGTCATAACCAGGAGATGGCAGCAGTGCTCTTTTTTAATTTTTAATTTTTGGAGAATTAAAAAAAATGTAATAATGCTTGTCTTTGTTCCAGTTTTTAGTCACCAGTGTATAGTGATGACCTTTCTTTTTTTAGAATCCAACCTAAGTCGATGTGGGTTTCGAGGATCGTCACATATTGGAATCCCTTACAGCACTAAGGTACAGCCAACGCCCAGCCAGCACATTTTTTTGAGGTTATGGTTTGTAAAAACTAAAGCATCGCCTTCATTTGCATTAGTCTTAGAGGCAGTTTCACTACTGTTATCCCTACTTTTCTGTTGTTTTCCATATTTATGGAAATCCTTTCCAAATATTTTGTTATTCTTCCCTCCAGCTGAAGAAATAGTAGTGAGAATTATTACTATTTGCGTCTCTTCCAGTATAGCTTCAGTGGTAAGAATAATATCTCCTGCTGATGTTTTGTCCAGGGCCCGGGTGTGCTCCATCCATATGACAGTGGCCATGTAGCTATGACCTATACTGGGCTGTGCTCACTGCTGATACTTGGAGATGACCTGAGCCGGGTTAACAAGAAGGCCTGTCTGGCTGGTCTGAGGGCATTGCAGCTGGAGGATGGCAGGTCAGAGCATGCACACACACACACACACACACACGCTCTTATTTCCTTTGACAGCTTAACTCTGAATTAAATACACCTGAAGTGATGGGGACAACAAGCAACCTTAAAACGGACTGACTCACATTTGATTCTGCAGTAGCAGTTCTGTGGGCAAGTCTCCAGACACCCTGATATCAGTTTGTGCAGCAAGAAAAGAATCTTTGCAAATCTTTAGTGGGATAGACCAGCGAAACGTTCCTTTCTGTTTGTGTAAAGAAGTTGGTCTGCACATTTATTCCCGAAGATCTGATCTTATCTGATCATTAAAAAAGAAGTGCAGTTTGATCAGTATGTCTTAGTGTTTCTACATGATACTGCTGGTGTAAATGAAAGGAATCAGTCAGCATGACTTTCTGGGCTGTATTTGTTAGAAATGAACATGTAAAACTACAGAAAATGTCCTGTAATTATCAGACAGAAAGCTTTTGTTTGTTTGTTTCCAGAAAATGAATTTTTGGTTTACTGTGAACCAACTGTAAAAACACAAAAAACAGACAATTCTACGGTAGATGGTGGAAAACTTTCTGTCATTTAATTCAGCGGTCCCCAAATCTTTTTGCACCACAGACCGGTTTAATGTCAGACAATATTTTCATGGACCGGCCTTTAAGGTGACGTGGATAAATACAACAAAACATAAAAAGGCATAATAGGACCAAGACAAAAAGTGTGGTATTTTGTAAATATAATAATAAATGCGAATTCAATGTGTAATTGTGTAACTTTATTAGCAGCGTCAGCAACATTGAGGGTAACGTTCTCCATCTGTCCCTTAACGCTCTCTGGTTGCTATGGTAGCGCTGAAACATTTCTTTCAAAATAAGACACACATCTACAACACGGGGAAACTGAGTTAACGATAAAAACCCTGAAAACCACAAATTTCACACCCGAGCCTCAACTCCTGGACCTGCACCGGTCCGTGGCCCGGGGGTTGGGGACCGTTGATTCAATTGTTTATCTGCCACTTATTTATCTTGATGAAGTATGAATAGCCATAGGGAAGGACTTTATTAGTGGAAAAATGATTTAAACTACAGTTGGAAGTCCAAAATTTATGCTTTACTTCATCCAGTGGGCCAAATTAAAGTCTTTGCCAAACTGAGTTTGGCCTCAGGGCCTTATGTTTGATGGCCCATGATTATAAATTTAATGACTCTTTTCTAACCATCACAACTGATAAACCTTACTAAAGCGGCGTTATTGTTGAAGTCGGTCTTTGCTTGGGAGAACTGTGACATCACCACATCCCTGTAACTATTTATAGCTGTGCTTGAGGCGTGCTGTCACAACGCAGAAACAGTCGCCGCATCGGTGCGGGAATTAGCATAGAAGGAGATGAAACGGGCAACAAAGCGATTAAGAGGTTTTTAGATCATCTGGTCAAATGACCGATGAGCCAGTGCTGTGGCAAGACGTCTGCCAAATGTCCGCTCTTCCTATAAGCCAGTCAGAATTTAATCAAACTTGCGGGCCTTTTTCCATTTTCAGAAGATTTGCTACTCCTCTTAGAATGTTGGTCATATTTGAGTGACACTTGCACACAGTGAGCACCTACTGGGTGTTCAACCAAATTTCGGTCAAGGCCGAGGTCACGTTTGTCGTTTTGCAGCCAATAACCTGCAACCTGTGATGGATCGCGAGCTCACATCTCACATCTCACTAGGGCTGCGATATATATCGGATGACGATATGAAAACGTCTGTTGTTTCATATTACGCTATCGTTTGTTTCATGTTGCAAATAAGCTGTTTACAGCAAAATTTATCATTGTTTTGATGGTCACTGTAGAATTTCTCTCTTTCTCATACATTTAATATAACCACACTCCAGACGGACAAGCCACTGTTTTTATGCGTTGTCATTAGCAACAATGACGGTAAACCCAGCGTGCGGCTCCGACGTGCACTTGTTCATTTTCCACATAATCCTTTCACAGTAAAGCTCAGATTTTTCAGAATTAACTGAATAACGGGAAATAGTATGCAGAGTGTCTACGAATGAGAAGCTTAAAAGAGCCGTCAGGTGCTAAAAAAAAAATTAAACGTTTGAACGGGCCTTTTCCTGCAGCACACCGTGTAACAAATACTCAAAGAAAATTGCAGCCGTTTCAACTTATGCAACGCTCGACTCCAGGGACACGACGCCCAGCTGCAAACACTTTACACAAGTCGATTTGCCCGAGATTCACAGAATTTAGAGAAAATGTAAAAATGTTGTGATTTATATCGTTGTCGGGGCGATAGATGACTTATATTGGGATATGAGATCATATCTCACAGCCTTATAGCTCACATTTCTAAAAAATATCTGTGCCCTCTGTAGAGTAGAATAGAATAGAATAGCCTTTTATTCTCATTGTACAATGTAACTTTTGGCACGCCCACCGTTCATAAGGCCGACAACAGCGGCCACCAACTGCCAGTAACTTTGACAAGTTCATTTCTTACTAAGAAAAGTAACAGTCGTCTCTCTAATGATTAAAAAACAACAACAGTAAACAACATTAATCAGAAACCTCTGAACAAACATGTTTTTGCTCTGCGGCTGCTGGCTCCCTAAAGCGGCACATCCAATGTCTTAGCAGTTTTATCTGAGATACTTTATAAAAATCAAATTCAGTACTGTATACATCTTCAGTGTGGACAGCAGGCTTATTTCCACTTGTTTATGTAACTCATCTGCCTTTACTGCTTCCTTTCTTCCAGTTTTTACGCAGTGCCAGAAGGAAGTGAAAATGATATACGGTTTATCTACTGTGCAGCCAGTATCTGTTACATGCTGGACAACTGGTCAGGCATGGACATCCAAAAGGCCATTGAATACATCCGAGGAAGTTTGGTGAGTGGATGTTAAAATAATTAAATTAAAAAATAAGATTGTAAATTTGTGTGAAATGTAGCTTCCTGATAACTGAGTGCAGGAGGAAAAAACAACAACAACGTGCTATTTGTGCATCATTCAGAGCAGCACAGCAACATTTGAATGAGAAGAACAGGCCACCCACTTTCAGGAGGTGGCACTCTGCCGAGAAATACTTCATTTATAATAAATGGAGCAAGCTGGGCAGTGTAGTGTGGTCTTAAAGCTGCAGCAGAGTGTTCTTTGTCCCCCACCCGACCAGAAGGGAAACATGTTTGGGGTTTTTTTTGCACCAAAGTGATATTTTATTAATCACTCAAGTCCTTAAAGCAGTGCAGGTCCCACTAAAGCCTTAAACCTGATTCTTTATCAGGACAAACTCATATCATCTTGTCAGTTTGCAGAAGGAGCTTTTATTACATAGTTTATCATTGTTTCACTGGTGTGTAGATAACAGGCTTCATACTTTTTGGTGGATATCTTTTTTTTTTGCAAAGCAGGTTAATTATATGTGAATGTAAGTATGCCAGAAGCAGTGGATGCTGGGTGGTTATGTATCAGAGCGCCTGATTACGAGCAGCCACGTATCCATTTACAAACCTTATTGTTGAGGTGTGATCAGATCATACACGGGGACAAAACACTGTTGGACTTTCCCGCATACCACCTGTCGTTTAGCTCGAATTTCGTTTGAGTTGCCGATTATAGCAGGTGGCAGTTTTCCATTAATATGTGTCGAAAATTGTCATGTTTCATGACAGTTTGAGCTTCTTTTAAAACAACACGGTAACCTTATCTGGGCTTGTGAAACGTACTCCTGGTTTTCATTTGTAATCTCAAAATGAGGCCACAGAGCCCGTTCATTCATTTGTGTCAGCGAGCTGCTCTGTTCAATAAAAAGTTACCTTATTGGCGAGATATTGGATAAAACTTCACCTGAGGTAACAAGAAAGATGTGCATTAAAAGCATAGATTTAAAACAAAACAAAAAGGAGTCGGAGCTCTGCTAGCTGTCTCAGTGTAAGTTTATGCATTTTATTCAGATTATATAGTTTCTAAGAACTAAAAACAGATTGCAACACAAATGGATTTACATTTTTTGTTTTTATAAATTGGCTGTCTGAATAAATATATATATTCAGAAGGCTGATGTGATGTTTTTTTAAAAATTTTTCCTCACATTTAAATATTTTCTCTCTCTCTCTTTCTAGTCCTATGATAGTGGGTTTGGCCAGGGAGCTGGACGAGAGTCACATGGTGAGTCTTATTTTAATTGTTTATGTTATCAGATAAGTGAACATTAGGGGAAGAAAATTGTCGAGCTTTGCAGCACAAATGTCTTTGAATAATGATTTGATTTGTGAGTTCATATCAGATCAAAGGATTTGTGGGTGTGTTAGCAGTGTTGCAGTAAAGGGAATGAAAGTCCCCGATGGTGCTAAGTGCTTTAAAGGATTAGCCATTTAAATAACACTCTATAGATACAGTACCTCAGCTCTCATTAAGCTCTCCCCCGCCTGAATTAAAGCGTGTTATTCTGGCACAAAAGCCTTCATCCTACATGCTCTTACACACACACACACGCACACACACACACACACACACAGACTTCTCAGTAACACATCCACTGTCACCTTCTTGGCACAGTGCAAATCTTTTTGTGTTAACGTTGCGAGGCCCGGTGAACGCATAAATTACATATAAAACCGCCCAAAGGCAAAGATTCTAGAGCGTCTCAGTGATTTCCTTCCTTGGGATAAATTCGACCTCTGTGATTACAGGCTTCATTGAGACTCTGCTCTCTTCTGCAAGCATGCCAACTCTCTGAGGCTGATTACACATCAGCAGAGATGCAGAGTAGATGCACCATCCACCCCTAAAGTGTGTGTTTGTGCAGCAGCAAGGCCTCCCACGCTGTTTGCTTTGCACTGTTTTGGTGATAATTGTGTTAAATACATAAAATGGGGTATTATAAAAAGACTATGTGCAGGGTACACTTTTCTCATTTCTCTTGCCATGCATGGTTGTTTTCTTAAGATGTTACTTTTACCTTATAAATACACCTCGGAGAAATTCCATAGATGTCACCCCTCGTGCTTAAACTGCAATATCAGTGTGTTTGGGCTCATTGTCATGTTCCCCTCCCTTAAGAATGGCTTCTTAACAGCCGGCCAGTCTTAACATTCAGTCTTTCCTGATGAAGCTTCAGTATATAGTAGTGGGATCAACTGAAGGACCCAATGCAGCTCTCAGATCTTCAGGGCTTTGCTGGATTTTTGTCCTGTTTCATAAGGACATGAATTTCAGATTAAGTTCATCTGCTGGAGACATTATTATTTTTCCATTTTTTTGTTGTTGTTTTTTAGGCAAGCCACTTCTTCTTTTGTCTTCCACTTTTCCTAATTTTTTCTTTAAGGTCACACCACAGACCGTGTTGCAATATGCCAAATTATGGGTCGTTGGTCCAAAAATACCATTTTATACTTGTCAATTTATGTTATATTTGGAGTATTTCTGAGATTAAACTAAAATGGGAATAAATTATGTGCTTTTGTGACCAGGTCACTGGTAACTAAGGGAATAACATAAAATTTAAAATTAGTTTTTGGTTAAGTTGTCTGTTTTAAACACTAGTTCATTCCATGAGTTGGGTTCATTTTCATGCCATTTTCAAGCAGCCAGTGTCCAAAAATGAACTTGCCTGGAGAACTACTGCTCAAGACCACTTTTAATATTCCTTGAGAGCAGATTATTTAAAATGAATAAATAAATCAAAGTTGGGTCAAGATTTTTGCACATTACTGTATATATCTTGGCAAAGAAGGAAATAAGGTTACATTCAAGTGTGAATATTTGTTATACTTTCCAAACACAAAGCTGCTTTTAGGGTCTATTTTTATTATAAAGCTGATTGTTCCAAACCCTGCGGTTAAAGTAAATGTAAGGATTCCCCTCAGTTCTGTTTGACATTCATATTTATTTCCTCTTCCTTCGCCTCAAGCAGAAAGGGAGCTAGACATGGCTGATTATAGGCAAGTGTAGCATGTTGGCAGATTTACGCTCGTGACCCAAACACTTCACCGCGCCTTTTCTTTTTTCCTCCCCTTCACACATTGCCACGTTCACACAAACGCAGATAAGCTGGCAGTGATGCTCATAATGTGTGGAGGTCAGCTAGAGGAGCTGTGATAATGAAAGCAGTTGACAGCTGGGTTGTAGAAGATGGCTTATGGCTGCTCTGATAACAGCTTATCATCAATCAATCAAAACTCTCATGCTGGTAGTAGTCCTGCTGTTTGATGCTCTGTTTTCAGTCCTGAAATCTAAAAGCATCTCTAAAGGTTATTGTGAAACATAAGGTAGATCTATATTGTTGTGGCTTTTAAAGAAAACATACTGCAAGTCTCACGTTTACACTGCGAGTTATTTGAGCCCACACACAGTTATAAAATCTATGTTTTGATTGCCGCGCCCTGCAATCATCTTGTTTGTCACCAAAACATACAAACCACTGGCACTGCTAGTTTGAATACATTGTCAGATTAGTCAAATTGAATGATTGTGTATTATGTTTCTAGGCGGCTGGACGTACTGTGCTATAGCCTCTCTGTGTCTGATGGGTCGACTGGAGGAGGCGCTGAGTCAGCGGGAACTGGATCGGATCCGGCGCTGGTGCATCATGAGGCAGCAGAGCGGTTTCCACGGCCGCCCAAACAAACCTGTAGATACATGCTACTCCTTTTGGGTGGGAGCTACACTAGAGGTAAAGATCAGCATGACAGACACGTGCACGCATGTAGAGACACCGTTTTGCATGCATTAAAAGTGAAGCCGGTGCTGCACTAAATGGATATTAAAATATCAGCAGTTTTAGAGGAAGCGATTCCTGTTCACCAACATGGCGGCACAGCCAACTCTGCTACCAAAACACTAAAAAGGGAAGCTCAGATTGCAGCACACAGTGAGGAAGTGCTGCTCTTTTTTCCTACTACAGAGGCTATTACTCTACGTCTCTACACTGGGGAAAAACGTGGGGATGTCGATAGTCTCAGTTATAGAACCTTTTAGCATGTTAAGTTAAGATATTACATTTTAGAATATATTGGCATTCACTAAATGTGAATAATTTTTGAAAGCCTCACTTTGTATAAACTCCTGGTTTACTGGGCAGTTTAATTTCTTTAGCAGGAAATTGTTAACTGCAAACCTGCTCTGAAACCCTACAGCAGGGGTGCCCAATCCCAGTCCTCGAGAGCTACCGTCCTTTTAGATGCATCCCTGCTCCAACACAGCTGAACCACATGGTTTGATTACCTCTTCAGCATGCCATCAAGTTTGGCAAAGGCCTGATAACAAGCCATTCATTTGATTCAGGTGTGTCGGAACAAGGATGCATCTAAAAGCTGCAGGACGGTAGCTCTCGAGGACTGGGATTGAGCACCCCTGCCCTACGGCATCACCTGATATGGACCTCTCTAGATTCCCCGTTGCATTTCTGGCTACTTTTTCGCCACAGTTTTTGAATTTTCGAATCGCAGGAGGTTGGTGAAACTATCAGGGTGGATGTGAAGGAATGTACAATAAAGCCAAAGACAAATATTTTTGTCCCTGGGTGAAAAAAAAAATGACGACTACAAATAAGGGTCAGGGACAAAAAAATTCCCAGCATTTTATTTCTTTCTATCAGCCAGCACAGCATATAAAACATCGGGACATGACGGCACGGTAATCCAGCGGTCCCCAACCTTTTTTGCACTGGTTTATGTCCGACAATATTTTCAAGGACCGGCCTTTAAGGTGTTGTGGTTAAATACAACAAAATAAACACATGGCAAAAGACCCAGAGAAGCTGAGTTAACGATAAAAACGATAAATAATAACAATATAAACCCTGAAAACCATAAATTTCACACCCGAGCCTCAACTCTCGCGGCCCAGTACCAAACGACTCACAGACTGGTACCGGTCCATGGCCCAGGGGTTGGGGACCGCTGCTATAATCAATACATAGGTTGGTCTTCATATCCATGTATGCTAAAAACCTGACCTAAATAGAGACACACACCAACACTCATGCAAAAGCAAACCCAGTGCAGCAAAACAGTGGATTTGTGGGTTGTCAAGCGTCAGAAGGATTAAAATTTCACAGTCAAACAAAATATTTGTAGATGGCTCACACTGAGGCTTGATGTTTTTCTCCACTGATGTCTGTATATAGAGGGAGAATATAAAGTGTGTGTAGTCACTGGTTTTCACCTTTGTGGAAGTAAATGTTGTCACATGTGTGTGAGTTCTCAAAACACAGTCTGCTCAGCTTCTTTGAAAATGAGTGTGTACTGAGCCAGTTTAACCTGATAATAAACAGTGCTCTAAATTTATATCAATGCATTTGTTTTGTTAGAGTTTCTTAAAAATGGCAGTTTTTTTTGTTTGTGTTTGTTTTTTACCCTTATTTTCCAGCTGTTAGACACGTTCCAGTATACAAACTTTGAAAAGAACCGGAGCTTCATCCTATCCACGCAGGATCGGTTGGTGGGCGGCTTCGCCAAGTGGCCAGACAGCCATCCGGGTAAGCATCTCACAGTGCGCACACGCGGTCATTAGGTAAAGTGCAAAAATACCCGACTGCTCGAAAGCCTTGTGTGAATTCCACAAAAAATTAAAGTTAGTTTTGCTGTTTGTTTGCATCTTGTAGAAGCCCGACTAAGGTTGCTATACTTTGCTGTAGCTCTCAATATCTCAAGGATAAGAGGTGGTGGATGTATGCAGTTAGGATACCTTTATTTTCCTCTTTTACTGAACAGTTTCCATGCCTGCCACGGGTACAGGGAGGTCAGGGTGGAGCTGTGGTTGCCAGTTTTATTTGAGATCAGCGGATGAGCTCTTGTAACTCTAAACTTCAATGGTCTAGTTGCTTGTCTGATCCGTATTTGTGCTTTCCTCCTCACCCTTGTAATGTGTAATTGATGAGGTGATTGTTGTTGGTTGCCAAGGACACAGTAGATCAGGCTCCTCGCGTTACAGGAACAAGGCAGGGGAAGACAGGGTGGAAGGAACAATGAGGTGAACAGGGCAGGTAGACTGTGTGATGACAAAGCCTTGTGAATATACATGTACAAAGGAGAGTTTTAGGAAATAAAAGAGACTGCAGCAGCATGAGAACAGATACCACTGGACTTCTGTGTGTTTGTGGGGGTGTGTGTGTGTGTGTTTGAGCTGCACAGTCATGCACAGCTTCTCATGGGCCGGAAGGAACTGGCTTGGGAAGATGGGACGGTAACAATAGTGCAAAACAAAAGAAGGTGTTGTGTATTTGTTTAGCAGATCTGCAGCAAATAAAGCCAAATATACTTTGAACATTTGGCACAGCCCAAGTTTGTCTACAGGTACTGTTTAACAATCTGATTAACAGGAATATGTGGGATTACACAGGGTAAGAGTGGCTGAAATTCCAGTTTAAAGTGATTAAATTGAACCAACAAAATATCAGCTGTTAAAAAAAAATCCACAGGTCTTTTCAACTAACTTTTTTTTTTGCTGTAAATGACGTGACAGAATTTGATAAAAACCGAATGGTTGTCACAAAGGAAGCTCTGACGTTTACTGCATGTGGGTGTCTCTGCTTTTATAACACTTCATGGCCAGAAGGCGTAGCTTAATGATCAAAGCAGCTTTATGCTGATTCATGTTGGAGGGAGTGCTTTGAAGTGGCATTAATCAATACAGTGCTGTGCAAAAGTCTTGAATCACCCTTCATTTCTTTAGATTTTGCTGGGATAACGGGAAATGGGTGCAGCGATTTATTGAAACATTTAAAAATAAAAGGAGATGCAGTTTGTAAAGGTAAAACAGAGGGTGTACAATTCTGATGAGCATGAAAGTCAATATTTGGTATGACAACATTTATTCTTCAACGTAGCCTGAACTATTAGGAAAGCTTTATTTTCATTTCTTTAAGTAGTCTTTGGAAATGGTTCTCCAGACTTCTTGAAGGACATTCAAAGCTCTTTGGATGTTGATTGCATTTTGTTCCGTTCTCTGTCGAGACCATCCCACACTGCTTCAATAATGTTAAGGTTCAGGCTCTGGGGAGACCGATCTATGACTGATAGTGCCCCATTGTGTGGTTTTTCTGTCCAGATATGCTTTCACTGCTTTGGCAGTGGGTTTGGGGTCATTTTCATGTGGATCTAAATCTAACAATAGTTTTCTGTTTATATTTCCATCAATTTTGATAAGATCCCCAACACCACTGGCTAAAATGCAATGCCGAACAATGAAGGAGAGGCACCATGTTTTACTGATGGTTGTGTAATTTTGCACACCTCAGCCTTTTCTCCCTGTTTGACTTCATTAAGAATGGCTGAGGCTTCAGTTAATAATAGATGGATCAGCTGAAGGTTCTCTGGTCCCATGTCAGATCTTTGCTGGGGTGTTTTTTCCTGTTTCTTAAGGACATGACTTTCAGATACAGTTCATCTGCGATGGATGGCACTACTTCTTTTGTTCTCCATTTGTCCAGTCTTAAATCTTGTTAAAGGCTTGCTGCACACCATGCTGAGATATGCCAAGTTGTAGAGCTAATATCTCTATGGAAATCATCTTGCTGTTGGAAAAATACCCCCCCCCCCCTCTTTGTTATTGAGTTGAGCTTTTGTGATAGACTGTTAGTAACAAAGTGCCCAAAGATACCATTAAAATGGTTCTTTCCTAAGTTGTCTATCACACAATTCTCTGTGCTGCCTGCTCGGACCCACACATTTAGCATTCATCTGCTAAAGAGCAAGATAGAGGTATCATTATTTGAAACTAAAGCAGAGCTAACAAAGGTGAATCTGCTTAAGCAGTGATGTTCATCTCCAGCTCTGGGTAAATAGACAGTTTGTTAAATCGACATTGATAATTTCCTTATCAATCAAACCGTCTCAAACCTTGGACTGATGGAGACGTCTCTTCTGTTCAACCTTTAGTTTGAGTCCATGTTGACTCCTGATTGATGCCACTAATGGTGCTTTGATTGATTCTAATGTCTGTGTCCAATCATCTGTCATTTCATTATAATTCAATTACCTCTCATTTACTGGCTCGTGCAGCTTTTACTCTCGTCCCGGGGGAGGTGAAAGGACCACAGAGGCGACCTGCATGCATTATTTATATCTACTTAAAGGTTCAGTGCAAGAAAACCATATGCTGAAGGTCCTTATGTGAAATTAGGTTTTTGTTTTATTAGCTGCATATGGATGGGTAAAGTGACATCCAGCGCATTTATCTTATCCAGGGGTTAAACTGGGGGTTGTGATGGAGGTCAGGACTCAAGACCATACAGAGATTTTTCATTACTAGACTACCTTCTTGTTCCTGTACTTAAAGGCCGGTTATGTTTCATGCTTGTAGTATTCTTAAATTGTTATATAAAACTTGAGCATAGAGTTGGAAATCTCCCAGTAATATTATTTCAAGCTAGTAACTCAGCTCACCTTGATACTGTGGAAAGAATATTATGATGATGCAGAAAATGCCAACAGCTCTCACGGTGCTGTATAAATCCTGACGACGACAACTTTACTGTAAATGAAGAAAGACTGTGAATCTGTTTAGTAATGTGTCTCCTTCCTCATTTCTTATTCTTCGATATATTTGTTACGCTTAAACGTTTCAGATCGTTAAACGCATTTTAATATTAGACAAAGATGGCTTTGTTGCATTTACTTGGGTTATCTAACCTGCCCTGCCTGCCCTCTTTTGTTAAATCATAAATTAAATGTGCTTAACCACAATCTTCTTTTTTGGAAAGCTGGGTTTAGTTTCAATCGCCACTCCCAGGCCTGATTACTGCCAGACCTGCTGAATTAGGAAATCAGTTAAATAGAAGCTGTCTGACAAAGTGAAGCAGGCTAAAACATCTAAAATAACGCGAACAACATGGCACAATCTAAAGAAACTCTAGAGCACCTAAGAAGCAAAATCACTGGCATCTATCAGTCTGGAAAGGCTTATAAAGCTATTCCTAAGACTTTTGGACTCCAGTGAACTACAGTGAGAGCCATTATCCACAAATGGAGAAGATTTAAAACAGTGGTGAACCTTCCTGGGAGTGGCCAGCCTGGCAAAATAATTCCAAGAGCTCGGTGACCTAGAAAAACCTAGAATAGGTTAATAACCTAAAGAACTGCAGGCCTCACTTTGCTCAGGTAAGGTCAGAGTTCATGATTCAACAATAAGGAAGACACTGAGCAAAAATGGCATCCACGGCAGAGTTCCAACGAGAAAACTGATTATAAAAAACACAAAGGTTCATCCCATATTTGACAAGAAACCATCTCGATGATCCAAAAGACATTTGGGAAAATATATTCTGTGGACTGACGAGACAAAAGCTGAACTTATTGGATTTTTTAGCCCCGTTACATCGGCATAAAACTCGCACAACATTTCATAAAAAGAACATCATATCGACAGTAAAGCACAGCGGTGGTTGTGTGGTGGTCTGGGTTTGCTGCTTCAAGATGTTTGGACTATACAACAGCACAATGACCAAAACACACAGCCAGTCCACTATTGAATGCCCCAAGAAAACCAAACTTGTCAAAGTGTAGATTTAAATCTGATTGAGATGCTGTGGCATGACCTTAAGAGGTCTGTTCCTGCTCACAACTTCTCCAATATGGCTGATTTAAAACAATTCTGCAAAGAAGAGTGAAATTCCTCCACAGTGATGTGAAAGACTCATTGTCCATTTTCAGATTTGCTTTATTGTATTTTTTGCTGCCAGCGGTGACACTAACAAGTACTTTCTCAGGTAGATTCGAACCGCGTTTTTACCCTTAATAAATGAAATCATCATTTAAAAACTAAACTTTGTATTTACTCGGGTTATCTTTGTCTAATAATTAAATTAGTTTGAACTGAAATATTTAAGTGTGACAAATGCGGTAAAAAGAAAACCAAGAATAAGGGAAATACTTTTTTTTTGCAGCACTGTCATTGATGGCGTTGTCCGGGCGCATGTTTCAGGTGTTTTATGCGAGTTTCTAATGCAGAGAGAGAACTTGTTTTTTTGGTTTATTTTCTCTGGCCTCATCCGTCAGTGTACGAGTACTCAGAGGCTACAGACCTGTCACATACAGGTGTTTGTGCTGTGATGCATGTTATCATCTCTGACCTAGTTTCTTCTTTTCCCTCTTTCAATCTCTCTTCCTCTCTGTCAGACCCTCTTCATGCATACTTAGGGCTATGTGGTCTGTCTCTGATTGGAGAGCCCAATCTGAGGAAGGTCCACCCCGGTCTTAACATCACCCAGAGAGCCTTTCAGTACCTCCAACAGCTGCAGCAGACGTGGAGAGACAGCACTGACACCTGCGGACGTCAGCACTAAAAGCGAGATGAACCACGGCGCTCCCTCTCAATGGCTTCATTATCAGCGACGTCTAACAGTTAGCAGTCAAGAAGGACTTGACTTCTCGAAGAGGTTTGGCTACTTAACCAGAGGCCATCTCATGCGAGGACTGAAGAACGCTCTTTTAAGACACTCTTTACAAAGCAGTAACTTTGGGGTGCTGATTTTAAATCCATTCAGTGCAACTCTTCCGTTAAGGGCCACACACGTCACGTTTTTTGCTGCCTTTTATTCGCACAGTAGTCAATAACTGCGTGGTTTGTGGTTCTTGGGAATAAATACATGTGCCAGAAAGTCAGATTTGAGCTGCTAAAAACTTGAAATTTCCGATGCCTCCTTTGTTCCATTGAGTTTTTTTAAATGGCCTTTTGAGCTTTGAGCTCACCATCAATAACATCCTCATAGCCAAGGATCAAAAAATGCAAAGTCATTCTAAATGTACATAAGAAACATTGTAATAAGCGTTTAAGGGGGATCCCTGGAAGACTGGGAGCATCCACACTGTCTTTTTATGAGGTTTTTTTGCTAAGATTTTGCTATTGCTGAGTAACGTCTCCATATTTTAAACATAATAGGCAATTATAAGGTGGAAATGTGAAAACTGTTAAGGTCTCTTTTTTATTCAAAGACTTTGAGAATTCGAGGCAATTCTCCGTTTTTCTTCTTTCTCTTTTTGTTTTGTTGCTCTTGTAACATTTCCACCCTGACATTGCTTGTGACATTGCTTTAAAGCCTCAAGCTCTCATGTCCCAAAGGTGATACCAGCCCAGGTTTACTCATCTCCCAGTTTCACCACTGCAGGCTGTGTGCACTGATCAAGATTTAAATTAAAGAGCTCCTGGTGTGAAATTAATGGAAAAGGTGGTTATGGGTTTAGCCACAGGCAAATCATTTTAGAAAATATCATTCTTTACCTGAATTTTTCTCTGAAGGCTAACAGAAGAGAGATTAAAGCCTCTACTGGGAGTTTGTTAAGAAGGGGAAAACCACCTTCTTTCCTGCAGCGGTAGTAGCTCCCGGTTGTAGCAGCAGACCCCATCCTAACACCCCACACCTCCTGCATCCTGACCTGTGCTCCTTCGCTAGCTTGCATGCTCCCTGCAACGCGCTAACCAGCCTGAAACCGGTAGGAAAAGATGAGACAATAGCATCATAGCTTGAGGAAATATATTCCTTTGAACACTGCAGTTATTTTCAGTGCAGAAAGGATGCAAGGTAACAACAGAGAACAATGAGCATGAGCAGAATGGACTGCAGAGTGTCGGGAAACAGAAGCAAGTGTTATCCAATAAGCTACTTGCATCCTCCCCCACCTAAAATGTTCGTCACAAAGTTTTTAGCAGTGATCTGAGCCCAGACCCTCAAATCACTGAGGCAGAGCTGTTAGGGTTTACCCACAGGCACTCAAAGAAACACTGCTCACGTCTCATTTAGGCAAACTTTTTGTCCTTTTACTCTTGACCCGAGGCAGAGTTTTAAATTTCAATAACAAGCCTTAGAGTGACACACGACACTGAGTTGATAACAGCCACCACCTCCTCCCCTTATTGAGGTTCTCTTATGTCCCCATAACCATCTTCTCCAAGCCACAGCCTTTTGTACCACCGTCAAAGCAAACGCCTGCTCCCTGCAGTGGTTTACTGTGTGCACCATCACCGTGGACTCAGTACAACAACGGTTCCCACAAACATTTTCTTTTTCTCCCACCATCTAAGCTAAAGCCAGAGCTGGCATCATCTCTCTCTTTCCTCCCATTTGACCTCATTTTCAGTTAAGGTTACAGACCAGGGAGACGGAGGAAAGAAGACGGGAGGAGAGGTGAATAAATAAATAATTTGAGCCATCTATTATTAAAAGTAAACCGACGTAGGCTGGGATCTTTTCCTCGACTCCCAACGAAACCCTCAGTATTATATAGCCTGGTTTAAGCCCAAAATACAAATAATTTTTAGCCAATGCTTTATTATCTTTCATGTTTGCATGCTTTACCTAAAGCAACAGTCTTTGCTGCAGTTATTCTTTGTTACTAGAGTATCATTCTTCCTAAGATTTTGTGTCAGTGCATCATTTTCACATATTGCAGTTCTTGAATTAAGCCTTAGATAAGTAAAGAGAGGATCTGCATTCAGAAAAAAATGTAATTTCCTTTTTTTAAAGTCATCATTATGTTCTTGAATCAATGTGTTGATTTGCTTTGGGGGTTTTTTTGTAAGAAAGAAAACTGTTACTCCTGCTGATCCACTGTAGAGCCAGATCTGGTGAAATGTAATGATCTGCATCTTAGTCACTTCTACTTCCTTTACAGATTCTTCAGGCCGTCCTCGGCCTTCGTAGGTCACTCCCTCAAATTTGACTTTGAAATGTGCCTCGTGCAGCGTCGTTTTGGGTCAGTGCTCTGTGAATACTGCCGTTCTGTACATGCAGCAGGGCTAAACTGGGTTAGGGATGCTCTGTCTGTTAGGAGATTTTGCTTTCCTGGAGGAGGAGAAAGAGGAAGGAACCATCTACTCTAAATGCATGTAAACTTACAGGAAGGGTAACGACTGCTCTCTGAGCTCTTTGCTCCTCACATCTTTGTTAAATGTGCTCATACAATCAGAAGTAAGCTGACTGATGGAAGTGATTTTTACCGGAATCTGTTTTGTTGTTTTGTTTTGGGGGGTTTTCGCTAACGCTCCCCATGGACACTTACTTAAAAAGCATGAAAGATTGGATTAATGGCTCTGCCATTTGACTGCAAAGGAAGTCTGTCTTACAGGGGTTGTTATTAGAGTCACCTTTTCTCTTTCCCCAGTCACATCGCAGTCCACGCTCTCAGTCACAAAACAGATGGACGACAGCTTCGTGCTGTTAGCTGCAGTCAAAACTGCTTTCTTTGCCATCGATAAATATACATAATGTAATAATGAATAATGTAAGAATAAAGGTATTGAAATTTATTTTTTCTATGCTTTGTAGAGATATTGAGTGTAGATACACGTGTAAATGTCTATAAATATGTGACTTCTATTGTGAAAGAGAAAACCAGGTTTATGGTGACGTGAGTGAGACAGGAACTGGATATGCAAATGTTGGCATGTGATGTACTGTTTGTCTATTGCTTTGAATGAAATGATGTTGGCTTTGGCTTGGCAGTGCAAACTGTATGTATGGTAAATAAAAACTGTACTAACTGTCTGAATTGTTTTCTGTGGCTGGGTTCATACAGCTTTTCACATTAGATAGGTCACACTTTGGCTTTAAAAGATTCCTTTGGTACAGAAGTTAAAAATGAGGGTTAATATACAACCTATAACCAAATACTTATAATAGTGTGTAGCTCAGTAACATAAAATACAATACAGCAACATATATTTTACTAAAAAACTCATTTGAAATTAAAATAAGGAAGCAATATAAAAGTTTAAATACATATCCCTCCACCCTTTTTTTTTTTGCTATGTCCTTGGGTCCAGAGCAGAGTGTGAAGTAGTGTTACCGTGCAGGGTTTGAGAAAACACATGATTCTCAGGTAGACGTGTCACATGACCAATGAAAGACTTCCTGTATCTGTCCTTGTGGTTGCATCAGTCTGTTAGAGAAAGTTTCTCTGCTGCTGTCCAGTGTGTGGTGCCGAGGTGGTTAGGGTTAGGTTTGTTACTTCCACCAGACTTTGTAGCCAATCACAGGGCCAGCCTTCCTGCACCATAAACTGCGCTCGCTACAGCAAACTGATAATGCTGTGGTTTGCAGCTTTATGAGGAAACGGAGCCTAAACATCTTCCAATTCAGCCTGTTGCCGACATGGTTGCATGGGTACACCTTTATCAAATCAAGATTCGGTCCCAGGACAAACACTGGTGGTGTAGCTGTGCTCGTTGTCACCATCTCTTTGGTCTCATTCACAAACAGATGATTACTTGCAGAATGCGCCACAAAATCCTCCACTTGTGCTCTGAACTCCTCCTGCAAATCACTAATACATCCATCCACTGCAGAATCATCAGTGTTTCTATACGTGACATGGTCAGAGTTGTATTCAGAATCTGAGGTGTACAAAGTGAATATGAATGGACACAGCACATCACCATGTCAGACGAGGATAACCCAGTCCGAAAAAACTGCGGCCTGTCTGCCAGGTACTCTGTAGTCTGGGAGATGGTAGACAAATCTACTGGCCCCTCTTGAAGTTTCTGCTTCAGTATCAACAGATTCAGAAAAAAAAATGTTTAGGTTTATCACATGAGGCCAGTGTGAATCCTCTGCAGACTTTTCAAACTATTGATTTTGTTTGTTAAAAAGAGACTCATTCCTGGAGGTGAAAGGCCATGGGGGTTGCCAAAATAGGTTGCAAATGATTATGTTCCAGATTTGCATCAAAAGGGGGGAAAGTACTGTATATGCCATGTGTTTGGTTTCATTAGGAAAAAATGATTTTCCTCTTGTAACCAAAAATACTGATAGACATTTCATATAGCAAGTAGTGACTGTCTTTCCCGTCAAGCCCTGCTTGATCCTGAGTTTAATCATTATTTGCAATAAAATCTTACATAAATAAAAAAAATATGTAAATAATAAATAGCAAGAAATTCTTAAAACACAAACTATCAAAAATCTGATCTCCAGCTACTCCTTTCAGAGTCAGTCACTGTGCCCTCTTTAAAATAAAACATCAGTATGGACCCTCACCTGTCCACCTAAAAGGTCTCGGATCAGCTTCTAAAAGAAAGCAGGACCAAGTTAGAATAAAAGTTCAGATCTTTGCTATGTTGGGGAGAAAAAACGATTCTCCTGGGTCTGACGGGTCATGGCTTGGCACTTTTATTCTCACTATTATGAATCTTGTCATCCCAGCTGTCATGCCAAAGATGGATTTCCCCTTGCTTATTGCCTCTCGGATGGAAGTATCTCATGTTAAATACTTCCTTTTGGGAAAAAGAGACAAAGCAAGTGTTCGCTCCTTTGGGTGTTACATCATTCATGCTGCCCACAACAGCTGAGTTTCTTTATGAAAGGCTTTATTTCCTTTCACTGTGTCCTGCATGTGGCTCGGTGACTCAACTGTTGTTGCTTTATTTTTACATTGAAAGATGACAGCTGGTCGGTATTTTCCCCCAATTTGCCTCAGTTGTCTTTCATGTTTCTACAGTGTAGATGGCTTGTGTAATGAGTAAAGCTGAGAGATGATTTTTTTCCCCCCTCTACTTTACTAGGTCAGTGACTAAAGCATCATTAAAAGCAAAGGGGGAGGTGTGTTTGTGTGTGTGTTTGTGTGTGTGTGTGTGTGTGTGTTTTTGGGGGGGGGGGGCTCCTCTGGATACAGATCACACGTAAACATACATGGAGTCCCACCTGGGAGCTGCACAGCACAGTCACAGACTTCACTGTTGGCACTGATAAGGTAACACAAGCCAGGCTAATGGAGCCCAGTGGCACTGATATCCAATCTTTGGACATTATAAAATGTTAAACAGCAGTGGATCTTAAATTTTAACCCCCACCCCCCAGAAAGCAAAACAAATACAAACATGAGGTTAGGAAAGTATTTTTACCCAAGTGATTACAGCCTAACCCAGACTGGTGATGTCTGGAGATATTCCCTTGGCAGCAAGTTGCAGCTGTGGCTTGGGTGGAGTTTATCAACACCTCTCATACTCCCACATGTATATCTGCCAGCAAAGAAGACCTAATATGAGTCGGTAAACATCGCTTAATGCAAACTCAGTCTGCAACTGAGCTGTTTCTACTAAAACAGGTGAAGAAATGCCGCATGTTTACCACTCTGCCTTTCATGTGATATTAATGATTCCTCTGGAACGATCTCAGGCCCTTAGGTGAACTAATGTGGTGTGCTTATAAAACATGTATTCTCTGTACTTATGTCAGTCCTACTTAGGGAGACACGTTAATCAGTGCTTTATATTGATTTTGCAATAGGTGTAGAGCACTGTGGCGTTTTATGAGGTAGTTATGTGTCATCTGGGGTTTATGTACATGACAACTAAAGCACTGCATCGCAGTTGCACATGATGGACGGCCAAAAACCCTGTTCCAGACATTAATGCCTACTACACAACGAGTTCTTACTAACAAACAGTGTGGTCATCCCTCCGGTTTTCCTACAGGATGAGGGCCACATTTAGTTTTGGTGTAAGATTTTTCCACTGAAATCTGGTCAGATCACATTGCCCTCAGGCAGAAGTTCAGCTTTGATAATCCCTCAATTTTTTCATCTATATTTATCATCGGCCAAGTGCAGCCTCTCACTGCTGTTCATTCAGTCCACAAGTTGAACCTAGTGACCTCTAAATCATTTAACGATGCGATGCTCGTATTTTTATTGTAGTATTCTAGTAGAAGTTCATTTATGTACCTGCATCTTTAAATAGTTTTCTAAAAAAAAAAATTAAAATGAGTTTTTTCGTATGATGCCAGCTGACAGTGATTGTCTGCGTGGTTGGGGGCCACTGGAAACATACTTAATAATTTTGTTATGCTTCGATGGTTCGGTCAGGGCAGTCTGCCTGCTTGTCCCCCCTCCACATGCTCAATGGGGTGGAATATGTTTGCATGAAGCCGTGCAGCCATCTGCCGACGCGGAACAAGTGGCATTGCCAGAAAAATTAAAAACACGAACTTAAGCCTCACAATCCGGCTTTTTCTCCAAACCTTCCACGTCTGGATGTGTCACTTTCAAGGGTCGGTTTTCAGCTTCTCAAACAACGACAATAAATAAATAAATAAAAAACAAATAGCGGAATAAAAAGGCTACCTGTACTCTCATACGTGAGTCTAAATGACCACAAGTCAGCCCATAAAGTGTCATGTGCGCACGTGAGTGCGCCGCCAGCCGTGCGTAAAAGCCGCACTAACTGATTTGAGACCCCCCTCCTCCCTACCCGACCCTTAATCTTCAGGCTGACATGATTATGATTTTTCTAGTGATTGACAGATTAAGGGAATTCATTCACTCGGGGGGTGATAAATGACAGATCAGGCGAATACAAAGAGCTGTGTGAGGCGAGACATCGCCGCCGAGGGATGATCTAAGGATGAGGAGGGAGAAGGCACAGGAGGCTACAAAGGAGCGAGGGCGGGGTTTTTCCTTCCAAGATGAGGCTAACTAAAATTAAACTGCTGCCGGCGCTTGGGGGCTACTGTAGTCTACACGGACAAACCTAAGCCCGTGTGGAGAGCGAAAGAGGGAGGGAGGAGAGAGGGTGGATGATGATGGGGATGTGGTCTGAGGAGCGGCTCTTCCCCTCTTGATGTTGTCTCACCTCCCCTGCGAAGCTGTGAAGCTTTTATCCTGTTTCTTTAACAAGCCGCAGCAGTTGTTTGCGTCATTTTTCTGCATTTTTAAATATTGAGGTGCTTTTTTTCTTCTATATACTGTGAATCCATCGTCATTACCACCATCATCACCATCATCTGTAGCCATGTCGGACTCGGAGGATATGACGGAGTTCGCCAGCATCGTGGAGCGGATCGAGCGGGGCGAGGTGAGGCTCATCCGCTCGGATGATTTATGGTTCTTCTGACAGCAGCGATCTGCCTGTCAACATCCTCCGACAGCAGCAGCAGCAGCGCTGGGCCTGCCTGCAGGGCTGTCAGAGGATGGAGAGGCATGCTCTTAGACTTTTATTCTAATCTGTTCTTTGTTGGTATCACACAATATCCTAATATATTGCACTATATACACTACGGGTGCATGGCTGCGTTACTAATGGGCCATAGGCATTAGTAAGACCCACACCTATTGTATTCCTGTAGCACAAACTATCTTATTCTATTCTTGTAAAATATATCACTTTATCTATCTATCTATCTATCTATCTATCTATCTATCTATCTATCTATCTATCTATCTATCTATCTATCTATCTATCTATCTAAAAAAGCTGAGCTGAATATGATGAGTTACTGGTTACTGCTGCAGGGAGAGGGCTGACTTCTTTCAAAATGTGGGCCACTTGGCAGCAGCTGTGGTTTTGGTGAGACGAGCTTACTGAGGTGTGTTTGTGACTGAAAGGGAAGGTCTGGGTGGGTGTCTTTAGCCAATTCATGCACTCATGACTGACAGAATGTGTTGAAATGTATCTCTCCTGCTAGCACAATCTCTGGCATTCGTTCATGCGTGCACAGAGCTGTGCATGTGTTTCGTGTGTGTCACAGAAACAGGAGAAGACCTTACAGGCGACTGACTCACACATGCCACCGCAGTTGCAGATTTCTGTTATATTTTAAGCTGTTGTCAGACTGGTCGTGCACAGTGGGTGATAGTGTTATAGCAGAGAATAAATAAAATTAGGAGGCCGGTAAATCTATCAGTGAAACAATGACTAGAAATTCTTTGCTGGGTGTCTTTCCATAAACAGCAGTACAAAAAATGTACTGTAAGTGAAGGTAATGTGACACATAAGTTCTAGGACCTCTGTAAAACTGTAAAATTTAGGGTTAATAGATCACCATCTAATCTAAGAGGGATGGCGGAGGGTGAATCTAATCCCAGAGGACCAAGTTACACTCAGGATAGGCTCTTAGTCATTCACAGGGTCGACATACAGCATACAACATAATGACATCATACAGGACATTTAATGTTGCTAAGTCTTTGGAACACAGGCACAGGGAGAACATGGAAACCACAGTGGTAGAAACATCTTCATGTGACACAGCAGCATGATGGTGCTGTCTGGCAGTGTCACTGCAAGGCCTGAGTGTCTGCCAGCAAACAAACAAATGACTAAACAGAGTCCTAAAGTTGTCCTCTGTGCCTCCAGTGACTGTGCACGCAGAGGCCAGTTAATCAATTCAAATAGCATGGCCACTTCACTTCCTGAAGGAAGTACAGCTCCTCCTCAAAGTACCTAAGTTATTTTATGGTTACTTTTTGTTCTCTAACTGAAACATTATTGGGGTGACTTGCCAGACAACCCATGTGTTCAATAAAATAATTGCAGACCCCAGCAATAATCAGTGCAGCAAGCAATTATAGGATCATAAATCCCCTAATGTAATGGAAAGGACCCCGACATTGTAACGAGCACGGCAGTCTCAGTTTACTGCGCCCGTTGCTTGTGGGTGTCAGCGTAGTAACCCTGTGTGAGGATGGACATACTGAAAACGGTAGGCTGTTTTGTATTTTAAGTACTTTTGTAAATTGAGAGCTTTCTTTTAAACTTTAAATTCAAAGTGTTGATAGGCACGTGAAGACACTTTAACGACCGGTCTGTTGTCAGCAAGTGCTCACACACTGAACACCACGCTGCTAACACTGCTACTCTATCTGCAAACACAGCATACTTTCCCCCAATTCAATTTGATTGCAAACATTCAATATTGTCTCCCAAAAATCTCAACCTGGGCTATCCCTCTGATACACAGTATTGTGCAAAAGTCTTGAGTACCCCCCCCCCCTTTTTTTTTTTTTTTTTTTTTTTTCCTGGCAAC
>VUQR01009058.1:5042-20677 GCA_015108515.1 Hemichromis elongatus | reverse complement strand
TATATGTACTTAAATTCCTTTTTTTTTTTTTTTTTTTTAAATAAAATTGTGTTCCAAGGGTTAATGGATGGGACTTTGATAGTTCTTAGCTGCCACGTAAGGGTTTGGCACCTGAGAAGAAGTGATGTGTGCCATGCAGTATTCAGTAGTTGATGAATGGTTTATTTATTAAATATTTCTTTCTGCTTGTTCTCTCAGAGTGGCTCACTGCCTCGGATTTTAAATGGGTGAATCAGGCTCACGGCGATCCACTCTTGTTTCCCGCCTGCCAATCTTCCGCCGCAGCAGCAGCAAGAGGCAGGAGTCCCTTCCCTCCTCTCCATCTTCAGGTGGAGTGGGAAATGGCGTCCACACCTCGTCGCCTTCCAGCACCAACTCCAGCTCCGGCAGCACCGGGAAACGGCGGAGCCTGTTCCGCACGCCGTCTCTCAGTTTCGCAAGTAAACGGAACAGCGATCCACGCGTCCAGCCTATCAACCTCAACCTCACACCGCCGCTGACACAGGGCACCGATGCAAACGGAAATAATCAGCAGGCAATAAGTACATCGGTGTCAACGGGGTTCAGCGATGGCGGTGGACGGCCCAAGTCGCGCCACTCATTTGGATTTGGCAGCCACAGGCAAAAGAAAATCACACGCTCTCAGACTGAGGACTTTGACAAAGCTTCATCATCGTCCTCTACGACCAATCGAAATGTGTTCATCAACTGCATCAGCAGCTCGGGAACCAACGAGGGCGACGACTCCGGGATCCTCGATGACTACAGTGGCGGCAGTAACAACAACAAACGGTCATCACGCCAGAAGAAACAGCTGCTGCCGAAGTCTTTCTCAGCTCACCAACGCTTCTCCCGGACATCTGATCATCACAGGCCCCCTGAAGTGAAGCTGGAGCCCCCCAGCACCACCACTACCATCACTCCAGGGGCAGGAGGGCTCACCCCAGGATCCTGGCCTGGTGAACTTGGTGCTGGTGGTGAGAGCTCACTCCAGTCCCCTATGATATCAGAGGACCGAACCACAGCGATCACTCCTTCCGAGTTCATTCCAATCACTGAAGACTCTGTATCTGAAGTAGATGCGCTGCCAGCTCCGAGCCCCGGATCGGTTTCAGCACCAGAACCGGCCTCTGTGCCAGGGGTGGATACGGAAGCTGCTCCACCTGATCAGCCACCTGTTCCAGAAAACTTCAGCGTGGCTGTCTCTACCTCCCAGGTATCATGTTTGTTTCATTGAAGACGGTTTAAAATCAAATAGGGTTAACCAGTAAAGACTTTCAATTAGTTTAATAACAAATAACAGCTTTCATTATAAAACTGTACCACATTTAAATACTAAGTAATCGGTCTGCATGTAACCAAATAGACTTAACAAGATAAAAAAATATTAGGGCTTCAGGAGTTCGGAATACGTCTGCAGTTGCTGTTAAATGCAAAAACAAGAGCAAGCACAAAGGACGAGTATTTGTGACCACTGTTTGGAGTGTGTGAAATATGGAATGAAAGTTGAGCACTGGGCATAAGAAATCCTTTTATTGAAAGAGCTTAGGCATGAAAAAGAAGACTAGTGCATGTCTGAATTCTGCCCTTTGCATTTCACACCTTTACGCTCTCAACTTTTCTTCCTTCAAAGCATTTATTTAAAGATATTATTCTGTTTTACTGCCAGCTGAGTGGTTGTCAAAAAAATGAAACCATTCACTTTCCTTTATGGCTATAGAGGAGTAAAGACTGCATTATTGTGCTGTCTAAACATGCACACTTTGATGCACGAGAACACAAACATCCACCTTTTAAATGCTAGCTGAAGGGTGATCTTCTCTATGTAAACTGTTAAAGTTTTGCTTCATTATCTTGCTAGTGAGAAATTTTAAATATGCGCATACTAAATAACATGCTCTCTCCTCAGGTTTTCTTCACTCCTGCCCAATCAAGCACTGAAAAACCCTTACTCCCGGACACCAGCACAGCCAACAACACGGACTATGAGACTGCCATTTCCATCTCGGAGCCTGAGACGGCTGTACCCTGCCTACCTCTGCAGGAACAGTCATTGGAGGAGAGGAAGGAGAGGGAGGAGGAAAGGAAGGAAGCGAGGAAAGAGGTGTCAGCAGAGAAGAGGGTGGACTTGGACCAAGAGAGGAAGACAGGTTACCACACAGAGACCACAAGTGAGAGCGAGGCGTGCGTTGTACGCAGTGAGGGCTGCCACTCTAACCCTGAGCAGTCAGAGAGGAGGGCAAGAACCACGCGATCTTTTCAAGAAAGAGGAAGCTTCTGCGGCTGCCACGAACCCAGACCCTCTCACCTGAGGAAACCGCACGCAGGTATGAAATTCGTGCTTGCGCTTGCATGTAAATCTGTGACAAAGCCAAAGCCACAGGCATACAAATATATACAGCGTATGTGGTCAGTGCGAGTCACAGAGCTGGGTTGATCTTATGGGGTAACAGAAACACACACCAACCCAAAGATGTACACACATGACGTTTGCTGGAAACTAAGCTTTTAACTTTACACATACACTTTGTTAACACTTTTATTGTCTTGTACTTCTATCCACACTTTATGACTTAAACACACAGACTCACTGCACTGACTTGAACAGATGAGGCATTTCCAAAAACACCAGAGTAGGGTTTGGCAATAAAATGCTCAAAATGATATCACAATATTTTAAGGGGAACTTATGATCATGATCATGATATTAATGATATTTTAGAAGATATAGCAAAAAAACTACTGAACAACATTTTATCTGTAATTGCAGCAACAGGGAGCAGCATTTATTACTGCAAACAAAATGAGTGCATTTTCTATCCTCCCTTTTCAGCGCGTTACTGTCAGTAATCACAGACTACTAATTGAAAGTGTGAATCCATTGCCACAAGGTGCCAGCAGAAGCAGCATTATAGTACAATAGTGGAGACACAGTATAAGTCAGGTGCTTTTCTGCTATGTAACCAAATCAGCAATTTCATTCCAGTGTTTGCTCGTCCTGTCACACCGAGCAGTGCTTGGGGGAGTCATTCGTTTACTATTGGTTGCACATGACCTGTTGCTAGTATCTCCACCTCGTATGGATTCTTAGCCTGGTTGTGCTTAATTGTGTGTTTTTGCCTCAAGTGGTGAAACACATTTGGTACTAAGTCATCATCATGAGAGGCTGACACATGGCTCTCGCTCTCAGACATGGCTGACCTTGTCTTGTTTGGAATTGCTGTATTGATTGATGTCATTGATATCATGATATGATGCTCATTTCAGGAAGCTTTCTATGCGCTGTTCTTGAGCTAATTTGAAGGTCATATTAAGTGTTGAAGATTTGTAGCAACTGACTTTGTACACTACGGAACTCAGCATTCACTGACCCCTCTCAGTGATTTTATGCCACTTTTTGGCTGGGTTCCTGTCATTCCCAATCACTTCAACTTTGTTATAATACCACTAATAGTTGACTGTGGAATACTGGACTTGTTGCACAGGCTGGAATTCACCGAGCTCCTGAGAGCGACCCATTCTTTCACGAAGGTTTTCAGAAGCAGTGTGTATGGTTAGGTGCTTGATTTTGTACAGCTGTGACTCTAACAGTTATAAAAAAACCTGAATTCAGTAATTTGGGTGGGTGACTAAATACTTTTGGCAGTATAGCGTGCATCATACCAGGTCTCATTACCATATTGTAGCCCTCACCTTTGACTCTTGCTGCTATTCTCTATCACAAATCACCCCTAACACTCTTCTCAACCTACTCCACCCTGGCTGCACTCTTTTCCTTACCTCTGTTATGCACCGTTTGTTGCTTCGAATTTGCATGAGAGAGGCGAAGGTATTAGAACTCATCCGACTTTACCACCTCTGCTCCTTGTATCGTCACTGTTACACGTCTCCTTCTCATTCACAGACTTGCATTCTAACTTCATTCCTCCTTTTCAGAGCATACCTCCACCTCTCCTGTTTCTCTTCCACCTGCTACCTGCTCTCACGGGCGATCACAATGTCATCAAACATTAAAGTCAATAGAGAGTTCTGAACTACCACTACAAACAAGAAAGGGCTTAGAGCCAGTCCCTGATGCAATCCCACCCCCACCTTGAACGCATCTGTCACTCCTACCGTACACCTTATCACTGTCTCACTGTCCTCAAGCATGTTGTGGAGCTGTCTCACATACTGATGCATATAAACATATTGAACGTGAATCATTGTAGGGTCCTAAATTTATGGCAACAGTATTATTGTATTAGTGGAGATGTTCATTTGTAAGTATGATCTGAACAAATTGCTGTTAATATAGTCACTGTTACATTTTCATCAAAAAAAATCCACATTCATCTGTGCTGAAATTAGTTTGACAGTAAACATTTATTAGGCAGTTAAAGCGATGCTATGCTCCTGCTACTTCAGTGTTGTTTGGTTTTATTACTTCCCTATGCATGATTGTACAAGTGTGAATTAGAATGCCAATAAAAATCTTGAGAGTTCATTACCAAGCCTATCAGAGAGATTCTCCCAGGAAGCTGATAAGTGGAGGTGCTGTAAATTGGCATAATCGAGATTTAAAATAATATTATTCTCATGTCTCACAGCTTGTTCCCACTTGATGATTGCAGACTACAAGATGATTTGTATTGACATACGGAGCATAATGCCTTTGCATTGTTTGCTTCCAAATTGTTTGCTAATTCAAAGTTTGGAGTGAGAATGTTTCCAGACAATAAACGAATTAGAGCTGGAAATCGGCAATGTGAATTTCAAATCAGATTTGAAACTCATGGGGTTGTCAGTCCTTCTTGCAGCAGTTCAGGCAGTTAATCTGGAAAAATCCTTTCAGTATATTAAATTAGTGGCAGCTGTGGACAGACTGAAACGGTAAGTGTCACATTGAAAGTGTTTTTCTTAAATAAAGCTGATTTGTTAATGTTAATCTTAATTCACCCCCAGATGCTGTAACACAGTGCAGATGTTCTTCTTGCCAGTCTTTCTTTGGTAACAACAAAAAACGTCTATAAAACAATTTTGCCCAAACCTTCAGCCCATTATTAGGATTTTTGATAATTACTCACCTCACTTTAGTTAGTAAAAACATGACCCTATGTTTATTATACAGCAATACCTGTAGAGGTTTGGACATGTTAACCAGATTGTGTAACACGGTCTTGAAAAGTGAAAAGATGTCTCAGGAATGGAGAAGTGTGTTGGTATACTGATACTACTGATACACTTGGAGACAGTGAAGGTAGATGACTTTACATTTCTGTGTTTAACCATCCAAAGCAACTTAGAGTGCTCAGTAGAGGTTAAGAAGAAAGGGTTGAGTGGGTGGAGATGACTATCAGGGGTGATTTGTGACAGAAGGATCACTGCAAGAGTGAAAAGATAGGTTTACAAGATGGTACTGAGACCTGCTATGATGTATGGTTTGGAGATGGTGGCACTTACAAAAAAGACAGGAGGCCGAGCTGAAGATAACGGAATAGAAAAGATTAGAAATGAGAGTGGTTTAGAGACAAAGTTAGAGAGGCAAGTTTTAGACGGTTGGGACATGTCCAGAGGAAGGATAGTGGATATACTGGACACCGGATGTTGAATATGGAGCTCCCAGGAAGGAGGACACGAGAAAGACCACAGAAGCAACAGAAGAAGATGCGAGAGATCGAGTGAGATGGAAGCAGACAATCTGCTGTGGCGAGCCCTAAAGGACCAGGCGAAAGAAGAAGAAGAAGAAGATATAAATCATTCAACTATGAAGTCTAGGGTTTCACTGGGAGGACTAAACTGTTTGATGAAGAATCAGAGGTCAGTGGCATACTGGCAATACAGGCACTTTTGTTGCTCCCTTGTTTTCTTTGCCCCAGCAGACGGATCCACTCGTTTGATTTGGTTCAGACAGTTTTATGCCAGATGCCATTCTTGAAGCAGTCCTCTCTTTTATCCAGGCTTTGTACTAGCGTTATGTCCCCTTCAGACTGGATTTGTGTTTCTTCCTGGTTTCGAACTAAGGATCTTTTACACGTGAGACAAATGTGTTGACCACTGTAACGGTAAATTGTTGTTTTGTTACCTTTACAGCTGAAACTGAAGAGACTAATAAGAAACGTATAATTGTTGATCCACCAAGGTTTAGTCATGTTCAAAACATCATAGTCCAAGGTTTTCGATTCATGTTTCCTGTATAAAATGTGGGGATTGCTACACTTTGGTGACATTCTTTTATTTTTTCTTCTGTAAGAAACTCTAGAAGGACCTTAACCTTGATTATTGCAACTGTTCAAGGTATGTTGTTGTGCAGTCGAAACACGGCTTGATTGAAGGACTGTCTGGAAGCCAACACGTAACATGGTATTAATGGCCTATTTTAGCAACACACAGAAACACACAGCATGTTGCAATTGTTCCTGAAGGAAAGTCGCTGAATATTGATTTACACTTTGAGTTTCTGGCTTCCAGGCAGTGAGAACTACAGGCAGACTATCACTGAGACAGATAAGCTCATCTGTTGACTCTACAAAACAGGAATTTTTCTGCAAACATTTGAACAGGCTACAATAAGGGTCCCAATGTGTTGTAGCTCCATGTGTAGTTACAGATGCAATCATGGCACTTCTTCAGTGTTCTCACGTCTGCTCAGTGCTTGCATGAAGACTACCGACCTACCTACCGGTTGTTTGCACATGTGTAGGTTCAGGTAGCAGTGTAGTGTAAGTGTAGGAAGAAAGAAGCAAGAGAAAATGGCTTATACAAAGTCTTGTTTGTGTGTGTGTGTGTCTGCTTGCTTACTGACAGTGGTATTGTCTGTCTGTTTTCAATTGAATCTTCTACGAGATAAAAATAGAGCAATTATCACAATCTTTCATTTATCTGTCTGAAGAGTGTTTCCCCTGAAATTTCCCATTCATTGTCTAGTTTTATTGTTACACAGCAATCTTGGTGTTGGAACTCAGACAAAACCTGATTATTAAAAAACAATAAATAGCATTTGACCAAAAGCAATATAGCTGAAAAGCTTCGTAAATGGAAGATTGAATGTCGTTTAAAATGCTGAATATATCAAAACATTGTCTTTTATTTTCATGAAACAAAAGCCCGTCTCTAACAGAAAATAGGGCTGACTGCATTAGGAATACAATAAACCATGATTGCATCTATGCTTGTGGAATCACTGTTATAACAATTTCACCTGAATTCATTATTTCTCTCCATCTGTCTGACTGTGTAATTCTCTTTGTTTCATTCTTTCCTCTAGCCTCTCTGTGTAGCAGTGCCAGCCCCTACCACGAGGTGATGCGGATGGAAAGGCGTCTGCGCTCCTCGTCCGAGGGTGCCGGTGGTCCTCGTATCCATGGAAACCACAGAGAAGCCTCGGGCATGGAGGGATGTGGTCTGCTCAAACACAGAAACAACTCCTCGTCGTCTAAACTCGGGAGCCTGGTAGGTCCTAAGCTTTCTGTGTGTGTTTGGTTCTGTGTTTATTCGACAGCAGTGCCCTTTGATGATTATGTCATCAGTACTTGTTTTAGAACATTTGAAATTTGCGGTAAACAATTTTTTAATTTATATTTTCAGCTTGTTATATATTTTGGAGGTTATAACAAATACAAATTTCCACATCTTTAATAAAGGAAATAAAAGTATAAAGAGAAAAGTAACAAGAAAAAACATTAAAATTTTTTATTAATTTGTGCGTGTTTGTATCTATGTTTGTCTGTATATATTAAGCACTTTTGTGCTTTATTATTTTTGTGCTCTGTTATTTGTGTGGTATTGTGTTGCTTCATATTATGCGTGCATACTCATTTGTGTTGAGCTGCCTTCAGGAGTGTTGTCTTTTTGGTAAATGTACGCATCTCAGATCAGATATTGGCCATACCGCTCTGATGGCCCTGCCTCAAAGAAACTCTCCTCAGAAACATAGCTAACATGATGAGGGACAATTCATTTTATTGTGATAAATGCGGTAACAACCATTGTGGAAATAGTGTTAAACCATTTACAGGCATTTTAGGCATGTATATACCTACAATATGTTTACTCTGGTATGGAGTTTGGAAACTCCTGAATTTTTTTCATGATTTCACTTCAAAATTCAAGCAAATTCAAGTGCATCGCTACAAATCACAAGAACTAAATAAATACAAAAGGATATAAAAAAAAATTTAGTCCTCTGACCAAAATGTCAATAAAGCAACGTACCAAGTCTCCATCCATTCGCTTCCGCTGATCCTTTTCAGGGTCGCGGGGGGCGCTGGAGCCTATCCCAGCTGTCATAGGGTGAGAGGCGGGGTACACCCTGGACAGGTCGCCAGTCTGTCGCAGGGCTAACACATAGAGACACAAACAACCATTCGCTCTCACATTCACACCTATGGGCAATTTGGATATTTCAATTAACAAAGTGCATGTCTTTGGACTGCGGGAGGAAGCCGGAGTACCCGGAGAGAATCCACGCAAACACGGGGAGAACATGCAAACTCCAGACAGAAAGACCCCGGCCTGATGGCGGAATTGAACTCGCGTCTTGCTGTGCGGCAGCAGTGCTAACCACCGCGCCACCGTGCTACCCTGTACCAAGTCTGTCACTAGTTAATTTTACATCTAGTTGCTAAAGTTTGAGTAGTTTGTGATGTCTATAACGCTTTGCTGCATTCCAGGATGTGCTGCATGGCTGGCTACAGGAAGGCATTTAGCTCCAACTTTCAACATACACATAGTAGTTGACTCGGATCAAAGCTAGATCACATTTATGCCAAAAACAGACCTCACTGGACTTCATCTGGAATCGGACCCATTTCACCTTCTCCAAAGTGTCTTGTTGAATTTGTTTTCATTCATACCTGAGTGCAATTACCACATTAACATCTGCACAAACAAACTGCACCAAAGGGGAAAACGATCCAGGATTTGATTTAAATGGACTCAAGGGTGCAGGAGTGAAAACACCCGTAATGTCCACAAACTTGATTCAAGTGTAAAGAACAGATACCATCAATACTAAGAATACTGACTAACACTTGAGGTAAACTGGTGCTGAATATGTGCCCTTAAAGAGGATACTTGTGGAAATGCTGCTGGGTTTGGTCACTTTCACTAACAATTTCAAGTCATTATCAAAGTAGTGCTACAAGTCTGTGACCTTACTTTTTGCCACAGCTGTATAAACACATCTGGTATAAACACTGCCTGTTCATACTGGCACACCTATATTCAGTGTACATGCGTGGTTATTTGAGATGGATTTCCAGGCTTATTAGTATAGAAAGAGATTACTTTTTAAATTAAACCCTTATATGGATGAAGATGGTTTGCTATTTAAAACCATGTTGTAAATGATTACATTTAATTTCAACAATACACATAGATAAGAATGAGGGAGAAAAACCCTCTTCAGTTGATTACTTGATTGTCATTTCAAGTATAAAACTGTGTCTGTTTTGAAAGGGAATAAAAAGAGAAGATGTAATTGGCCTCAATCATAACCAACCACTAATGCAATGCCATTTAATATGTAATGTAATAAAGGATCCGGCCTAATCTCACTCAGTGCTCGTGGCCTCTGGCCATGCAAACACTAAATGTTCCAGCATGCCCTCAGCGAGGCAGACATAGCTCAGTTTACTTTTTCAGCTTTGAGTCAGAAAAAAATGTTGTAAATTCTTGGTGTGATGGTAGTGAGTAAGTGTCCTGATAATCTCAGAAAGTTACATTTTGAAATGAGAAGATGTTGAATTGACTGTGAATGAAATAGTGAAGGCAGAAACATACATTGCAGTGTTTGAACAGTTTATTGAGGATCACTAAATCTTAGTACTTTTCAGTGTTACTTAACAAATGAAATAGGGAAAAGTGGTTCATCAAATCACAGATTATTATTAAGGGATGTACATGCTCAGCTAGGCTGGTTGTGTCATTTAAATTATGTTCAGTTGGTACCCAAATGGGGCCCAAAGTGTGACAAGAAAATATCCTCACAAACTAGGCAGAATGGATCCATGCTTTCATGCCTCAGTTTCCTGTTCTTCCAGGAAGTGGCACCCGGTGTGGTCTCCTGCTCTTGTTCATTCAGAGATGCTCTTCTGCATACATGGCTTGTAACAAGTGTTTGTGTGAGTTACTGTTGCCTTCTTATCAGCTGGAAGCAGTCTTACTATTTTCCTCTGACTTCTGACATCAACAAGGTATTTTCACTCAGAGAACTGCATGCTCATTAGTTAGTTTCTCTGTTGGACCATTCTTGGCTATATGGGAAAATGACAGCAGATCCGCAGTTTCACCATGCCATGCTGTGAATATGGCAGGGCTACTGCACTCTGATTCTTGGTCTTGCAGCGTATTGCCAAATCCCTCATTGCTATGGTATTGTATCATACGATGAGGGATTGTGTGATTCCAACCCCTAATAAAAGTCCTTTGTACCTTACTCATTGCGTCTGTCTCTGGACATAATGCACACTTCACTAAAGATAAAGGAATGTCTTCTTTTCCTTTCTTTGTATATAAAGGGCCCATCAGGGGCCTGAGTCATGGAGGAAAGGTAAGAGCCTGGGAGTGTGTATTAAATTATGCATCACCACTGTTACCGTCATGCAAATTTGTGGGTTAGCTGTTAGGTATATACTAAGTGTGAATTTAGACATTTTCGTGTTTGCTATGATGAGCTTTGTAATTAAATACAGAACTAAACTTAGTGAGGGCATGACTGGGATACAAATGTTTTGCTCATTGTTTATACATATACTGTGTGGATGATTATGGTGGTAATGTGTTACTGAGCCTGTGGGATACAAATTATGTAACGCAAAACAGAGAAAAGCTGAAGGGTATAATACAAAAAAAAAATAATAAAGATTTAGTTTGCAGTGACAAATGACTAATTTGTTAAATTTGCAAAGATAAACTGTAACGTACCGCTGTGGACTGAAGCAAGCCGATGTTTGCTTGAGCTGTTTGGCGATTTCATTCCAGTAGTTATTGTTTTTTGATATCCCTCCGAGAAGCTGTGAGATATTTATTTTGTCACCATATTCAGTGTTGTTTGCTCATAAGTCTCTCAATGACAGCTGTGATAATACTGTGACAGACTGACAATGATTACACTCAAAAGTGGCTCCATAAAAAAAAAAAAACATTCTTGGGGAATTCTCTTTTATCTCAGAGAACAAACAACTTTGAACATGTATTTTAGTTTGTAGATTGATGGATGTGTATATTGCAGAATAATTCCTCTGCAATTCACTTTACATTGACGGTTTTGCTTATGCATGTCAACTATCGACGGTCTCTTGATTGCTAGACAGCATTGTAATACAGAGTGCCTCTTGTTTTCATATTTCTCAGTCTGATTGTTGCCTTGTACAGGCTAGATAGCATAAATGGCACTTGTATTAATCATACATAGATAAGGATTCACTTCCTCTCCAAGACAGAATTTGTAATGACCACAAGCAGACGGTTTGGTTTGGAAATGAAAAACAGAGAGGATGTTCGCTCATACTGGTATTTTATGCTCTCTTGGCCCCAAGACAGCACATAAAAGCAGTAGCAATTATGATATACTTGAAAGTTCAAATCAAATGATTTTCTCTGAGGCTAATGCACAATGGTTATACTGCAGAGCCCTGACAGTAATGGTTTATGGGAAAAAAAACCCTTGCAACTTTTACGCACCAATGACTAGATGAGCCAAAATGCTGCAAAATAAACACAAATTTTTGCTGCTTTTGAAGTATGCAGTTGTCACGGTTGGTGTGCAGATTGTCGTGCAGAGGACCTGAGCACAGAACACTGCGGGCAGAGCACTGAAGGAAATGTAAAACTTTATTGTGGATTATCAGAGTCTTAAACTTACAAAACTGTGGACCATAATGCAAGAAAGTACCAGGAAACACCTGAGGAAGGGGAAGGACAGCACACACAGAGTCATTCAACAGGACAAAGGACACAAGGAGGACTAGAGTATATATAAACACAGGACTGTTAGGGATAAGGGACAAGTGCACACAGTCAGGACAATCATGGGAGACAGACATGAAGCAAAATTCAACGCAAGACATTACAGAAAACATCCATCAAAGGAAACCACAAACAACCGAAAAACACATGAGAAGACTTGGACTAAACAGAGGACAGATACAAGGAAACACTAGACGACAAAGTCATAAACATACAAAAACAAGGCAAATACACTCATGAAAATGAACAAGCTCAAAATCGAAATTTAACCACCAAACATTATAACAGTAATTCATCTTAACAGGCATTCAGACTCCATAAACACTAAACAGTAACCAGAACTCGGAAAAACCAGGAAGCCTCAAGGCTCAAGATGCTGGAAATAGAAAAAAAACCAAAACAGGAATCCACAAGTCCATAATGAGCAGAGCTCGTGCAATGCAAAAAAACTGGCAATCAGTGAGAACATGAACACAAACACAGGATTTAACAGAGAAATACCAAGAAAACCATGAGATGAAAACAGGAATCAAAAGCATCTATAACATCGCAAGAAATCAAAACACGAATCGACTTGAATATATTCACCGAGTTAAGATAGACAAGTACTTGGTATCAAGGCAGCAGTAAATTATCATATTATTATTATTATCACCATCATCATTGTTATTATTATTATTATTATTAGTATTATTATTATTAGTAGTAAAGGTAGTAGTAAGGTTGTAGTTGTAAACTAATTATGTTTTATTTACCTGGTGGTCAGCACAAGCATTGAGAGGCTCTGGTGCACATATTTTATTGAGACTGTGTACTAATGTGTTGTTCAGTTATTGTAGTAGTAACAACACCAACAATACATAATAATAATAATAATAATAATAATAATATTAATAGTAAAACACATTTTAAAAATGTGATCAAAAATTAACATTTTGAATGGTTAAAAATTATATGGAAACAAGCAAATCTAGTCAGCTGAATAAAAGCAAGAATTAATAATTAAATTAAAATAAAAAGTCACAAATTGTAATAGCTTTCTTTATATGACAGCTAGCTCATGAAAATTCAAATATATTCTTTACCATTTATTGCAAATTGAGAATGAGTAGTCTGTAATAATAATAATAGTAATACTAAAAGCTGTTTATATGGCAACAAACTGTAGCTTGAATTAGAGCTCCATGGCAATTTCCCCCAAACGAAGGTACACGTTGCAGACCATGAAGGTTTGAAACTGGAAATAAAAGTCTTCGCTTGTTTCACTGTAAAGAGGATCTGAAAGCTGGTCTGATCAACACTTTTTCTCTGAGAAAGCCTCATGTCAGAGTTGAAGTAGTTTTTTGTGTTGCTAACTTTGCCTCTGATTTCCTGCTCTGAGTTGTCAAATTGCTTGCAAACCTTCAGCTGGCCTTCCGGGATGACCTGAAATAAATCTTAACCTGCAATACGTGATATCTTCTTAATCTTTTTTAAAAGATTTCATGCTACCGACGATGGAAATGTAGCTCTGTCAATCTAAACCACGTATTTGGAGCAAGTTTCTTACAGAGTCAGCAGTGCGGGAATCTGTTTTGTTTCTCTTATTGAATCGCCTGTTGAATATGAAAACGTTTTACTCGGGTCGCTTCAGTCTTGGACGACTGGCGTTCCTGTATCGAGTGATGGCTGTTAGAAAATGTCGAATGTCAGGTGTTAAGTTGTGAAACAAGGTTTTTTCCCCCTCAAGTAGGTTTTATTCAACAAAAGTTTCACTGGACGTTCAATCCTTCGTGCCCTCAGGCGCACTGTAAACACAACTGGCTGCGAATCGTCTACTCAGAAAGAAAGGAAGTCATTTTTTACTCCATAAATATCTGCAGCCATAATACCTGGCTGCAAAGCCAAATTGCTCGGCTGTGATAGTAATGCATTCGCCTTAAAAAAGCAAATGAATGTAATTTTCATAGACTGTATATGTGGTAAATTTTACAGAGTGCGAATGGAAACCGCTGGCTTTTTATGGACAGAAAGAATCTCTTGCTTCCTCTTATCCCTGTTTTGGATGTCATTTTGCTTGGCATTTAAGAGATGGAGCCATTTTTTAATGAGAGCAGAATCTGATATTATCTCTATTAACTCAAGGATTATACTCATTCAACTCACATTAGTGATGTAAAAAAGGTGACATCTCAGGCTTGTAAAATCGTATTAACACATTTCTGTGGTTGGAGGGGCACATTAAAATGGGTAATTTTGCTTCAAATGAAGTCTGTGTGCAGTAGCATCACACAGTGTGGCTCTTCATTTCTTTTCCCAATACCTTTTAGCTATTAGCTTTAATGCCTGAAATGAGGGCTTACGTGTTCAGGCGCATTACACTCAAATGCATTCAGAGCTGTTTCTGATGTTTACTGCACCACCATCCAGAGGGGGAAAGAAAAGGATATCATTTTGAATGTTCATAAACATGTAACTGCTGCTTTGGAGAGCATAAAGTCAACTGATTTGAAATTCAGAGGTGTGTTTATTGGTCAGGGATGCCACTGAGCATTGAGGTTCAGATGGGAGAAGATCGATACAGAGAGTCGCTCGGAGGCAGTTTATGTCCAAACAACAGTGATGAGGGGTGAATAGAGTTGGTTATTGGATTTTCTGATGTATTTTGATCTGTAGATGTTGTACCAGCCTGGTACTTGGTAGATTTCGAGTGCTGGTTTTTGGCTCTGGTTTTGGTTTTTAACTTTTTAGTGCAGACAAGTTCAAGGAAGATATTTCTACTTATTTATCAGTTATTCAGAATTGCACTGACATGCAGGTTGTAATTTTCACTGGAGTCGAGAGAGACCTGCTGATGATAAAAACATTTTCCCAGGGATGTTGACATATATCAGTTTATGTAAAAGTGTCTTATAAATATCATATTAGCTGATAAATAAAGCTTATAAGTACACTTCCTGTTAGGCAGGAATATGCAGTGTTTTAATACATGTATTCGCCACACTATATTTGTGTGTGTTTTTTGCAGTGAATTTACCCATTTGTAACCATTGGATGGCAGTATTGACTTTTATATCCAGCTGAACTTAAAGGAACCACATCTTACTGCGTCATTATAACCTCATAATGCCAAGAACATGGAAGCTTTTGGTGAAAGATTACAAGTGAATATCTGCTGTTAAGTGATGAAGCATGACTCACTGCGCTGCTGTGGCTATAGCTCATTTAAGACACGAAGGATTAGGAAAATCTTATCAGTTATTTTCTGAAACTTAAGGAGTTCGTAAGAAATTTTAAAAACCGTAACGTCAGTGAAGATAACGTTGATTTTTCAAGGCCACCCAAGGTGGAGGGAGGTTTTTGCACCCCTGTTGGATTATTATTGCGGACGTTTATAGAACACTGGTTTTTTATATAGGAGAATTAATTTAAACTCAGTCATCAGAAGGGGCTGTCTCTTTTTTTTTTTTGTCATGGGGAATAAATTCCTGTAGATTTCTAGTTGTTTTTTTTCCTTGTTTATTCATCAGCAAATTTTAGCCTGTGAGGCATGGTAAAAGCTGACAGTGGCTGCACCAAACTACAGCCTCATTGAGCACACTCATCGCTTTCTCAAACTAAACCCTTTATTAATCGTCCCTACGTAACAAGAGGAGCAATTTGTTCTCGATAGTTTGGATGTAATGATGAAGAACTAAATATCTTAT
>VUQR01009057.1:23497-45073 GCA_015108515.1 Hemichromis elongatus | reverse complement strand
CCCCCCCCACTATAACCATGTTTACAGGTCGTTCCATTGTTTGTTTAACACACTCCACCAAACAATAAAATTAAACAAAATTAAGTAAAAAAAATCAAAATGTTTTTTCCAGCGAACGTTACAAAAAAACAAACTCAGACGTAAAGTTAAGACTTTTGTGTGATTTGGCACATCTCAAACAAAAAAAATAATCCAAAAAGTAGCTATATTAATTCTGAAACAAATAAGAAAAGAAAATATTCCCTTAAAAAAAAATTAATTTCTAAACATGCAAATCACTCTGTGCATGATTACATTGCTCCACCCATCAAAAAGTCCCCTGCGCTAATATATCACCCAACGCCGGTTATTGGACTGATCACCCAACCTTAAACCCCCCTCACCATTAGGCAAACTGTTGCTGACAATTATTACTGTTATTTTTATTATTATAATAACAAATTTATATTAGATTTTTATGCTTTAAAATGTTTAGATTAACTATATCAGCCTGGAAGCATCTCTATTTTCTTCCTGTAGGTGTAATTTACTACAAATATAGTTAAACTTGTAAAAACAAGGTGATCTGTTTTAAGCAAGTTTTGTCATTTAACAATATCTTGTACCATCTATTCTGAACTATTAAATTCTCTACACTCAACATATACTGCAACCTGTAGATGTAAGAACATCCGGAGAGCATAGCTACCCTCAAAGGGCATCGCCTAAAATAAAACTTTGATGTTTTATGATGTTTTTATAGCAGCACACTGACATCAGCTTGCTTTGCTTACGATATACTGATGTCACCCGGCTAAAAGTAAAAATGGTAATTTTCATGACTTAGGCCCTATGGGTAACCCAGCTCACAAAAACAATTGACTTAACAAATGCCTTCCTATCACTGCGATAACAATAAACAACAACCGACTCATACAGATTCCTCATGACCTTTCATTTGAGATACTTATGATTACTTAATATGGTTTCTTTTAATTTTTCTTCCAAGTTCAATTTAAAACTAACAATTAAGGTTAAAGTCAAATCCTTAGCCAACCCAGATATTCATGTGCCCCAAGGCCTAGTATATTGTTGTGTTTAAAGTTTAAAGCCGATCCACAAAGAACAGAGGGAATATTTTACCGATTTTTACATTTGGTGTGACCTTGACCCAGATTTTACCTAAATTAAATCAGCTCACACTGTTATTCATATCTACCATCACACAAAATTTGAAAATGAGTGAAAAATGAGAAACCAATCACGTATTTCTTTCCTTCAAGGGAGAATAAATAGAAATAGAAATAAAAAAAACAAATACTATCTTACAGTAGATAATTTAAAACATTTATCTGGAAATTAAATGAATGAATGAACAAATGGAACTTGAAAAAAACCCCAAAAAGAACTAAAACTAAAAATCAATTAAAAACACAAAATTGCAACAACAGCTACCAAAAAAAACAGCTGTACTTTTATGTCTTTTAAAAAATGTTTTTTGATGCAATGTAATAACCCTAACCTCCTAAGACCCGAACTCTTTCGTGGCATGCATTTTTAATTTCTCTTTGCTATTTGGGCTGATTAAGACCTGATGACTGTAAAAACAAAGAATTACGTGATTTTTTTTTTTAAACTAATTTTTGGTTCTGAGAAAAGTGAGACCCACATATGAAGACATTAGTTTTTACATTTCGATAGAACAGTGGCAGTGTAATGTGCTCATAAGTGGACACCAGGCTCTTGTAGAGCAAAATTTAGTATTTTGGTCTAGACAACCCAAAATGTGATGTCCATATATGTGAACGCCAGGTCCTAGAAGGTTAAAGTTTATAAAATATTTGGTAGTTAGTAAACATTTTCCCAGCAACCAATGAAGGCAGAGCGTCCATTATCCATCAGTCAGTAACCTGGCTCAGTAACTGGGGCAGAAGTGACAAGTGTAATATCTTATATATTAATATCATATTAATCAATGATTAAAATCTGGTTACTAAGAAACTTTTTACAGGATGAACCTCTTAAAGTGACAGTGGTCACTTTAAGAGGTGCCTATACTGCTCTACTGAACGTGCACTTAAATCTCTCAATAGTTCCTCCTTCTTCAGGACAGCACCAGTCCTGAAGAAGGAGCTGAAAAAGGACCTCCCCATGACAAAAAGGGTTCTAAGAAATGTAACCATTCCTAGTTCCTCCAATGCACAGACAGAAATGGGGGAACTTCATCCACATGATATAAATTATTTTCTTAACATAAGGTCCAAAAAGCACCTTATGTTAGCAAGGGGAAGCGACCCCGCTTTGTTTTCCAAAACACCAGTCCAGGTATGACTGAGTGTGGCAACTACAGTCACAAAAGGAACATTCAGAATTGAAAATATAAAAAAAAGCCCCACTGAATAAAAGTATATCCCATGACGAATGAGCGGCTATGTGATACAGAAAGCAATATTAGGGTCACTCCTAAAAACAGAACTTGGACAATGTGATATTAAAAATGACTCAAGAAAAAACAGTTTGGTGACAGATATTGTAAGAGATCAAACTGTGCTCACACAGCTAAAAATCAGTGAAGAATTATATGACTATAACTTGTAGGGTCTTTTGGATGAAGCAAGAAATACAACACTTGTCTAGCATAGACTGACAGGAAAGTGATTGGTTTAGTTATACGCTCTATGGACAAAAGTATTAAACTACACTGTTGCCTTAAGTTTGAATTCAGGTGTTTTCAATCATATTACCGTGCGTGTCTAAAATCAAGTATGTAGTCACGCAGTCAGGCTTTACAAGCATTCGTAAAAGAATGGGTCGTTAAAAAGATCTCAGTGAGTTAAAGTGTGGTACTGTATGGGGATACTTCCCATGCAACAGGTCAGTTTGTGAAATTTCCTACCTCGTTGACATTCCACGATGAGCTGTTAAGTGTTATTAGGGAGAGTGGAAGCTTTTAGGAACCGCAATAACCACAAAGGGGAAGACCATGTAAAGCTACAGAGCAGAGTCACAGAGTGCTGCGGTGCATAGTGCAAAGAAATTGATACTCGCTGAGATTTTTGAAACGGCAGACTTTCAAACCACGTCAGGCATTAACATCACTAAAACAAACTGTGCACTGGAGCTTTATGGCATGGGATTCCAGGGCCGAGCAGCACTGTAGGTGGCTCAGTCATTTTGTCCACAATACATTTTCTTGCACAGTAAACTTCAGTAATTAGAGTAATTCATGGATCTTCAAATGAATATAAAAATCAGTTCAATCCAACAGCTTACTAGTTAATCTATCCCACAAAATGTCAAACAATGACAGAAAAGGCACACAGTTGTAAAAAGAAATCCTTTACGGCCTCTATAAACTTTTCTGTAATTGCATGTTTACAGCTGTATACCAGCATACTGTGAGCTGTGACAGTGTTAGTCTGGGAAGACAAGCCCTTGATATGACACTTTGCACCAAGAAGACTAGGTCTGAACATTATTTGACTGCCTACCTGTCATGCTGATTCGAACCTGTGGTTAATAACCAGTGGGAGAAAAACAAATCTTGTCCGTCAAGTTATCATTAGTCAAAGTCTACCAGCACAAAGCCGGGTCTGCTTTCCTGTTTTCACGAAGCAGACGTGACATAGCTGTAGTTTTGATCAAAAGTCTCTGCTCTGCTCTCAGGATACAGCTTCTGCTACATCAGCTGCAACGATCAGCCCTGGGGTGCTCCTGCCAGGAATCTGACAATCAGGTCTACCGAAAATGTATCACAACCATGGAGTCTACATTAGTCAAGACAGGATGTGTCCACTCTTACACCTACAGCAAGGTAGCAAATATGGTGGCACTTCACTGCATCATTGTGTTGCACCGCATTTACAAGACTTTATCTTGGAATTATGATGTTTATGTCACGTATTAAGTGAGCTGATCAGGGAGGATGAGAGAAAATGACATTATCAAGAGATCACCTAAATAAATGAAAAAAAAAATTTGATTCCACACTCTACAGCAGACCCTGTATTTGCATTTAAATTACAAGTTAGCATGCACATGTCTGTGAAATGCTGTAGACACGATTAACATTTGGATTTCTAGGAATCAGAATACATGGGTACCAACATTTTCCACTCCATCTCTCTGCAGATGAATGCTTCTTTTTTAGAAACTGTAACCAAAGCCTCGATTGTACGCGGATGCGGACACGGATACGGACATGGATACGGACATATGGAGACACCACGGTAGAGTAGTCATTCCTATTATGCTTCCTATGCACCGAGTATGGAGTGGTGCATGAGAAACAGTAGCAGACAGTTTTGTGATCAGCATTCATCCTTTATTTTAGCTGCTGTCTACTGATAAGTATGGAAAGGAGCATGTTGAAGGGATGTGAGACCCCTGCATCGTCGTCATCTTCTTGTAATTCATGCGGTTTTAATTCGTGCGGCTTACTGCTGCTTACCTATATTCGTTATGTTGGACGTTATTAATTCGTGGCACTTAAGATTCTCACCTCACCACTGGCAGACTGCCTATCTACGGAACAATAAAAGTCAAAATAATCATACAGGTGCCACATGGTCCACCTCAATCACGATCGTTTACCCTTCCAGCTGCTGAATCCCAAACTTCCGATGGACAGCGGTTGATCGTAACTGAGAACAGATGACAGACCCAACAAGCGGCGAGGCCTGCTTACTTGGGGATAAACTCACCTATGTGCGTGTCCGTTTGCCCGTGCGGTCCAGGAACCTGTACGCTTATCTGTCTGTCTGGTTGCGGGATACATTTTAGGCAAAAGGAATGCAGACAAGGCAGAAGTTTTGGTTCACAGTCTCGGCTCTGAAGACTTTGTTTACACACTGCGCACGTATCCAGTAAATTAATGGGAGTGGATACCGGCGTGGCCGCTGAAGCCGCGGGAGGGGGGGACATTTCCGCGGCGAGTCCACCGACTGGAGCATCCCCGACAGCTTCAGCTGCATTCGGCTCTGCATTGGTGCTACTGGTCCCAGCCGGGCTAGCGCTACCGTTGGTTTCTCCTACCGCACCAGCAGCCCCGCTGCTACTGCTGCTGCTAACGTCTCCTCCTTCACTGCTGGGTGTAGGAGCTTCGTTTGCGTTCTCGGGGGGCTCGCTTTCTTCGTCTCCCTTTGTATTTGTTTCTATGACTATTACAGCATTATCGTTTTTCGTCTCGGGCGGCTCGGTGTCTTGCAGTGAAGGCACGGAGTCCGAGTTAACAGACGTTTCCATATCTTCCTCGCCTTTGTTATCCGCCATCTTCCTTCCTCTTAGAACCGCTGCACATCCTGCGTAACTTCTCGAACCAGGAGTACGTGGGGACGTCATGACGTCGACGCCCCTTTGCTTTTGTGATGCAATCTGGGATCTGTGCATGAGCTGAAACAACAAGAAATAAAAAGGCGTTATTGGAGAAATATTATAGTAAATTAAATACTTTGCATTTGTTGATAGTAGATTAAGTCACAAACTTTGCTAAGAGTTTCTGTGTAAATATCACAGAGAAGAAAAGAGAGAGAGAAGAAGCAGGAGGTAATTTGCACATCTGGTTTACATCTGGGGTTTATGGGTTTATATTGCACTGTTGTCAGCAGTTCTTATGTGGTATTAAACAAATCTGTTGACGTATTTTATATATATATAGTTGAGGATACCTCAGTATAAGTCACAGTTATTGCTGACGGATTGAGAAGGCGTTGTAAGAGTGTTGTTGGGGGCGTCTTAAATGATGCCTTGCAGCTCTTCGCAAAGCCTGCGGTTGTAGTAGTAACGCGTTACTAGTAACGTGTGGCGTGGTGCACGAGTGCACAAGAATGTATGGATTTGACCCTTGTGGGAAACTCCACTGTTCTTACCAACACTTTGTATTTAGTTTTTTTTTCTCACTTCAGTTCAGCTCAAATAGATTCAATTCAAAAATATTTTATTAGCATGAAAATTTAAATGATGATATTATCTGCAATTGTAATTAGACCATTGATCTATGATCATTGATCTATGATCACTGATCAATCTCTATGAGTACCATTAACAGAGAGTTGGGAAATGGTTGCAATCACATCATTGAAAGATGTACCCTTAGGCCCCCTCCTCGATTCAGATCAGCGTTCCTCCCTGTCCAGGATGTGTACATCCTCATCAGTGAAAGAGTGTCCAATGGCCTGTAGGCGTGAATAGTGTCCTGGCCCCGATGTATGAAGCCCAGCAATCCCCCTTGCACTTAACAGGGTACACATATATTACTCTGTGTCAGGAGACCCAATCTTTGGGGTGGACCGATTTTTGGCGCAGCGTTGTTTGGGGGGGTTTAAAAGCCACAAAGATGCATTGTTTAGAGAAAATGTATCTTAACTTTTCTGATACTCCTGACACATATGGAATCACTAAGGGTTTTTCATTTAGGCAGCAGTTGTCCTTCTTCTCTCCTGGATCTTATGAAGCTTTCTATTTACGTGCCTTCCAAGCTTTGACAAATGTCCAGCTGGGATACCCTCATTTACTCAGGGCCTCCTTAATATGATTTTCTGTTCTCTGGTTTGAGCGGGGAGACATGGAGGCCATTTACCTGAAAGGGGAAAGACCATCTCTGAATCGAGGAGGGGGTCTAAGGGTACATTTTTGACCATTTTACAATGCAGTGATTGCAGCTATTCCACAACCCTCTGTGGATGGTACTCATGGACATTGATCAATGGCAATACAAAAGTTGCGAGTTTGAGACCCCTGGTATATATCAATACACACCTGATTGCAAATGATCCAAAACACACTGCCAATGCAGTAAAAGCATAGCCGAATAGAAAAACATATAGTGGAACACTATGAGTCTTGGAGTGGCCTCCACAAGCCCCAAGCATTGTGGGTCTGCCTTGAGAACAGAAAAATAGTCAGCCAATATTTTTCTACCGCTGAAGGCTACTTAAAGAAATTACTGGAAAGCTGCCTAAGAGAGTTCAGGCTGTTCCAAAGAATAAAGGTGGCCATACCAAATATTAACTTTGAAGCTTATTAGAAGCGTGCAAACTTTGTCCTTATATAGTGTATTTCCATGTGTGCTTATGCATGTTTCAATAAATCACTGCACCTAATCCCCATTTTCCTAGAAAAATATATTTAAACGTGAGGTTAAAGACTTTGAAATTGTATCTGTTACTGTTGCCATTCAATCTTTGATAAGAGCATCTTAAAAAGCCAAGAAAAACACTACTTTCATCTACAAAGTTAGTCTTAAACTGCACTTGAATATAATAGATATATACAAATAAAACATAATTGTTATTCAAAATGTGAATATGCACAGGTAATGCAGTGTTTTGGGGGAACTTGGCTGTTAGAACACAGCTGAATGATGTTAGGACAACATCCTGACTGGAGGATCTTACTGATCAACTTCACCATCAACTAGATGAATATCTGCACACGAGACAGGAACATGACAGAAATCACATCCTGCCGTGTTCTGTGTTTCTAGATGTTTGCCTTTTCCATGTGCCTCCCTGCTTTCCTGTTTGTCCGCGTGTATCTGAGTTCTGTCTCTCTTCTCAGTTACTTCCTGTCATATTGTGCAAGTCTTTGCTTTTGTGTGCCATCTTGTGTTTTCTCTTCCCATCTTTGTTCTTTTCCCACCTTTGTTATTATTTGTCTGGTCCTGATTGTGTCTCCTGTTCCTGTTACCTTCCTCGTATTCTGTCTTTTTTAATTTGTTAGTTTTCAACTTCCTCTTAACACTTAACACCATGACGTAACACTTAACCAAGCAGTGCCTTTTGTAATATTCTTCTTATTCAAATTTTATTAACATAGCTTTGATTTGAAAACCAAGTAAGATGGTTCATTTGCTATCATTTTGTCTTATCTTTCTGTGACCTGACTTTAATACTCACCACAAAGTTCATGCAGTCTCCAAAATCATAAATAATCTGCCTTTATCTTGCAGAGTCATTAATGTCAGTAAAAGCACTTTTGATGTGGAGCTGGAGTATCTGCAGTGGCAGGCTACCATAGCACACCACAAATTTACGCCTATCTTCATTAAATGACCTTCTGTCTCCATCATCTTCTCCACCACTCGTCCAGTTCTTGCACCGGTTCCAGTTTATGAGTCTGTAAGACTATTAATGCTTGAAGAACAATACACATTTAAACATTTAATGTGTAACACTGAGAAATTCTGCAGGACTATTATTTATGATGTGAATTCCCAATGGAAAAAAAAACCCAACTTGAACATTATCGATCTCGAGATTTAATTAAAAAAAATCATGATTTCATAAATCCTCAGTCGGATGAAATGGCCTTAAAGAGTTATTTAGCTCCTTGCTTTTGTCACCTAAGCTTCAAAGTAAATTATTTACTTCAAAGGCTTTGTATTACTTATAATAATGTGGAGTCTGCTCAGGTGAGAAGGAGAATGAGGAAACAGGCGTTAAAAAAGTGTGTTTTTATGAAGGGTTTAGAGGGCCTAGGGGCAATAAATGTGTCAATTCTTATGATAATGGAAACATTTATAGTTAAACTCTGGCCAATAGTGTGATACAGAAAGAACGATAACCAAACATTAATGATTAAGCTGTGTGAGTTAGGTATCAAAGACTGGATGGAGCGCTTTTTTTTAAGCAGAAGACTTAAACAAGTCACAAAAAGCAAAACAAATTGAAGAAATAGTTTTTTAAATTATGAAACATCCCAAGGAATCTCTTTATTATTTGTCTTAATAATTTAAAAGGAAATGAAAAGCAGTTTCTGCTTTGGTGGATGATAGTGCCATTAGGATGAAAATAATACATTTTAAATTCAGTGTCAAGAAACTGCACTGGGGTAGACGAACAGTTAGATTGGTGTCTTTTAATTTACCAAATCTAAGGGAAAGTTAGAAAGTTAAAGGAAAGCTATGATTAACAATACAGAAGAAATAATAGACTAATTTATAGATTTGGACATAAATAAATAGTACAATATTCAAAATATGTAAACTTTATAAATAGATGTGACGCATATGGACAAGAAACTGTAGAGAATGTTGAGTCACTGTCAGAGTTATGAGGCATCTAATAGATATTTTTATACTCAGGTAATGAAGAAATGAGTCATAGTAAGAATCTTAGACAAGCTATACAGCTAACAGAGCACCAGGAGAGTCACATACATACAATCATTGCATTTCGTGAATTAATTATTAATTGCCCAATAAAATATCATCATTAAAATAATTTGAAAAATCATCTTTAGTATATTCTATTTATTAAGACACCAGTAAAATAATTAATTAATTGATAATTCAATGGGCAATAAAAAGAGGAGTTAAATATGTCTTAAATCAAAAACAGAAAAAGCATGAAACACTCAGTAAAAAACTAAGTTAAGAAAGTATTTCCAAATTCAATTGTTAAAAACAGATTTTAAAAAGCTAAAAAGAAAACAAAATCCTCCTAGGACCAGGCATCCACATATGTGGACATCACATTTTGGGTTGTCTAGACTAAAATACTAAATTGTGCTCTACAAGGGGCTGATATCCACTTACGGGGACATTATACTGACACTGTTCTATCGAAATTTTAAACAAATATATTCATATGTGCATCTCATTGTTGTCAGAAACAAAAATTAGGTTAAAAAAAATCTGGCAATAGATTGTTTTTACATTCATCGGGTCCCGATATGCCCAAATATCAAATTAAAAATGCATGCCATGGAAGATTTCGGGTCTTAGGAGGTTAAAGGTAAGAGAACTAAGAGATAAATTGATTTCTAAATTATATTATGATTTCTTTTTCTGAAATCTAAAATAATGCTTATTTGCCTTTTCAGTTCATTTTCTTTTCCCATTAACTCTTGGATTACCCTCTCCTCTAAAGAAATCCCTCTCTCTTCAACAGTATGTTGGACATAAGCAATCAATGTCCAGTATGTTGCAATGACTAGCATTTAAGCCTAGGCATCAAAATTGGTCAAATAATGTGAGTACTAACAAATTGTTCAGAGTCATGTTAGGATTACACAACTGGCATAAGACATTGTACCTTGGCTAATTTGCTTTTTTTTTATTGTCAAAGATCAAAAGAGACACGGAAAGGTTAAACAGAGAAGCTAATCCGATAGCCAATCCAATAGCTAAGGAAAGCAAAAGAATTAAAAAGGAGGGATGTTATCATCATTTGAAATGTCAGAAAAGTTTTTCTTTTGGTTTTTAACTCCATTTACCTATTTCTCTTGTTAAATTGTATTTTTTTCAAACAATCTGTTTTTTTTTTAAAGCTGTTTTTAATTTTTTATTTTAAAGCTGCTTTTTAAATTATATTTTTAAATAAATATTTCATATTTATTCTGTAAACCCATATTCAATTTGAAATATTTATTAATGGATTAACGGTTTGTAGAAAAAATATTTTTAATGTCTATTAACTGATCGAAAAATGAATTACTTTATTAACAAATAAATAAAATGAGGACATTAAAAACGTAATTTACTAATTAATATTTCATTGACCATTTAATTATGAATCCATGGCACGTTCATTTCGATGTGTGTTATGCTCCTGGTCCTCCATACATTTGTCCACTCTTTAAAGAAGAAACGTTAAGATTAAAAACTCCATACCATGTGGTGGCGCTAAAGCACCAATTCGGGGAAGAAGCGCGAGTTGACGAAGAAGAAAAGGAACGTTTGGGTTTAGAGTTTACTTCGCAGAAAGCGAGACAATTCAACAAAGTGAACAATATATAGACTGATTAAAAATGGCCGGGACGGCTTCAGTAGCTGGAGAAGTGTTTGTAGATGCGCTGCCATATTTCGACCAAGGTTACGATGCGGCAGGCGTGAGAGAAGCGGTGAGTAAACGGGCAGTTCAACCACAACGTGTTAGCTAACCATGCTACATTGATATGGCACTGCAATGTTTCAGCGGGCGCTACCAGTTTGATTTTTGAAGCTGGGTAATGTGCTTTGTTAACCGGACTGACGTAAGGAAAATCTTCATTATAAAGATTCAACGAAATCCTAAAATTTTATTAGATAAAAAAAGCGAAATAGATTTATCAAATAATTGAATAATGTCTTCCCCTTTCCCATTTTTAAGAATGGGTTCTTGACAGCTACCCTTCTGATGAAGTAAACAGTAGATGGGCCAAATGATGATCTAGATGTATCTGTCAGTCTTTGCCAGGTTTTTTAAGGGCACCTTTTACAACATGCGGAGAAATACCAAATTTCCATATAACAGCTCTTTTTTTAATCAACTTGTTTATCTCCAAAAAATATTTTATGGATGTCAGATTGTGCTGGGGTTTTTTTTGTTTTGTTTTGTTTTTTTGATTTAACGAAAGAAATGGGGAAAAACTATATGTTATTGTGATAGGCTGCTGGTGACAAGGTGTCTAAAGATACAATTTAAGTTGGGTTTTGTTTTGTTTCATTGTTGGACTGAAAACAAGTGAGAAAGCAGCCAGTGGATCTTCACAAAGCCTGAGAACTGTTGATCAAGACAACTTTAAAAAATGACCAAGATACAAATAAGGGGTAGCTGAAGACTTTTGCACATTAATGTATATTCGGGTCAGTGTTTTCAATAATTTCCTTATAGTCACTACTAAACACTTCACTGATCAAGACTTTTTCACTGAATCATCAGTTGGCTCTCATCACATCTAAAGTGCACAGATTTTACTCGCCTTACTGCTGTGTGTGTCATGCAGCTCTACACTCTGTAACAGCTGTTGTGACAGTCATACACCAAAGTGGCATAGCATGAGAGCTGACAACAGAAAAGCACTCTGACACTCCCACTTCTTTCACTCGTCCCAGTCTGTTATCAGAAGTCATGTGCTCTAAAGGTCTGTTTCATTTTTCCATGTTTATGGAAAAAGTGTACCTTGTAACCAATAAGTATTACCTCACAGTTTCTCAACTGATGAATTCCTAATTAAAAGGCTAAACCTCATAGTGTTTCAGTGGTCGAGTAACAAGAAGTGAATTCTGCAACTCTAGTGCAGTTCTATTCAAGTGAAGTTCCCAGTGGCGCAAAATATTCCCCGTGCCAAACAGGAATCCTGTTTCTTCTTTCAGGCAGCAGCGTTGGTCGAAGAGGAGACCAGAAGATACCGACCTACAAAAAACTACCTGAGTTACCTGCCTACTCCTGATTTCTCTGCTTTTGAGGTGATGAACTCATCAGAAGTTTAAAATCTTCTTAGTGGTTTCAGCTGGTGACAAAGAAATAACGGCACTGCTTCTTTGTTCTCACCCACTTTAGACTGAAATAATGAGGAATGAATTTGAGCGGTTGGCAGCTCGGCAGCCAATGGAACTCCTGAGTATGAAGAGGTAAATCCTGCTAGCTGTAAGAGCCTGATGGTAGCTTAGCTGCAAGTTAGAATAGAATAGAATAAACCTTTATTATCCCACAAATGAGAAATTGCGTTGTTACAGAGCTCTTACGTTGAAGCTCTTACGTTAAGTTGAGCTTTTTGTTTATTTGCCACAGAGGAGGAGAGATGTTTTCATATAGTCAACCCACTAGACTGCTTCTAAGTTCTTTCTAGGCGGTTTACGAAAGCACTGATTTACACTGTAAAGTTGTGTTTTTAATGCAGTGTCATCTGGGGACCCAAAGATCACAATCATTCATTTAAAGTTTGTCAAGGATGTGGTTGTTATATTGTTGATTGTTGTGCAGTCCTGTGAGTTTTTATCCAAAGCTTTAGATGTTGGTCACATTTGACTTTAGAATATTTTCGTATACAGAGGCGTTCATGGTCAACTTAGTGATTGCAAGCTGCCCAGGCCCTGTGGCTGCAAAACAAGCACAAATCCACCTCGCTTGACAGTTGATGTGAGGCGCTTGCGCTGATGTGCTGTGTTTGGTTTTCTGCAAATGTGTTGCTGTTTATTATAGCCAGACGTGTCCACTTTGGTCCCATCTGTCCAAACGACTTTGTTACAGAAGTCTTGGTTTGTTCAAATGCAACTCTGCAAATCTAGGCCATGCCTCACAATCTGACCTTGTGTGGGACTGTAGCATTGTTTCAACAATCACCTGATACGCAAACTGTCAAACTTCTGCTTTTATTGGCGGGCTGATGATCAGTGCATTGCATTTGATTGGCAGCATCTGGCTGCTACTTACAGTCATAGTTCATATGGAAGTAGGATGGATGTACTTAGTTTTTCACAGGACTTCATAGACTCTTGTGATAAAAACTGTTTTATTTACTGTTTTTTTAATTTATTTTTTTTTAACTTGCTTTTGCAGTGGTAGCTGTATCCCTCCCCTTCTTTAATTACACAACTGTTCAAGTCAAATGCCGCATGATGCATTATTCTGGCATCACATTAAAAACAAACAAAGAAATAGAAATTTCAATATTTTATGTGGCACTTAAATGATTTCCGAATATTCGGACAGTTTGTTTTAACTCAGCTCTTTTATCCATTGTGGACAGTATTCCTGGAAAACAGGGTGGTAACTATTTTTTAGCCTTCATTTCTGTTTCATTGGTTCACGTGTTAAAGTTTAACTCTCTGCTTTAATAGATGATGGGGTATTATCATCGCCCAGTTTCTGAATGCAATAACTAAAGAAACAAAGCGACGTAGGAGCTACAGATGATACCATAGGTGTATCTACTAAAAATTTCAGATGGGTTTGAATCTCAGTGACCTCAACCTGACGTTTAGAGGTGAAGTTTACTGAGAACCTCCTGAGAGCGATAATTTAAGAGAGTGATGTAGAATTTTCAAATTGGTACCATTGGCGTGTCTACTAGGAGGCGGAGGGGTAGCACTGCTGGTCCACCAGTATTTTAATAAAGGTTTTTCTCGTTGAGGTATGAGTTGCCGGCGCCCTCATCAGGACAGAAGAATGACATTACAGCGTGGCAGGAGTGTGTGAACAACTCGATGGCCCAGCTGGAGCACCAGGCGGTCCGTATCGAAAACCTGGAGCTCATGTCGCAATATGGAACCAACGCATGGAAGGCCTACAACGAGTGCGTACAGTCTTGAGATCCAGTCTGCACGGTGTTGATGTCTGTGGGGAAATACTGCTAACACATGTCGTGTTTGGGTCTTTTTGTTTTTTCAGCAACTTGGCCTTCATGATTGAGATGGCACAAAAGGAACTTCACAAATTCAGGTGAGTTCATTGCCTCAAATGTTTTGCTCCAAAACAGGACATTTAATGTGTTTTTATATTTACCTGTTTGTGTGTTTGTTCTGCCACACAGGAAACAAATTCAGGATTTGAACTGGCAGCGTAAGAATGATCAGTTGGCAGCAGGAGCCAAACTCCGAGAGCTGGAGTCTAAGTATGTTGTCGCGAGAGTTTACGTATTTATCATCGATGCGCGGAAGTCTCCCCTCTGTTTAAACATCTGTATATGTCCCCTCAACAGCTGGGTGTCACTGGTCAGTAAGAACTATGAGATCGAGCGGGCAATCATTCAGCTGGAAAACGAAGTCACTCAACTCCAGCAGCAGCAGGGAGATGAAAACAAAGAGAACATCCGACAGGACTTTTAGGAGCTACTGATCCCTCGGTCAGATTCCATCATGGCTCATGAGCCTAACAGGACTAAGAAGCAGACTTTGGACTGAAAGTTACCTTTTTTAAAGGTAATTTTATTGCCACATTCCGAATGAGCCGCCCATGAATCTTAATTTACAGCACACCGTTTACCACTTTACACCTTATTCCAGTGTAAAAACAAGACACAATACACCATCTTTTCAAAAACGGAAAGTTGAACGTGATAAAACGGCTTTGGCTGCTTCACTTGTTCTGGTAGGACAGGCAGATTAAATATCACATGTGACATTATTTAGTCTGTTGGCTGTAAGTACTAATGATATTATAGCATCACCATTTATTATTTCGTCACATGACTTCATTCGGGAAGTTTACATCAGGCTCTCTTCTAATCGAACAGTGTGTTTGAAAAAATGTACATAGTTTGTCGTTTGAAGCCAGACGCATCTTTATGAGCCCCAGCATGACTTCAATTAATGTAATTTTTTTAAATCAGTTTTAATAAAATGAACTTTTCCTATACTGCAGTGTGAATTTGATCAAACTCTTATAATCTTTTCCTTTCTTTTTCAAACTTGGTCTGATATCCACTCACTTATTTTGCTGATTATATTATATTCTAATATAAAATCATGTAACACAGTTTATTCTTTCCTATAAGGCACAGCAGCCTCAGTTAGCTATATCCTCATACAAGGGGGACTTGGTGTTCTTGTTTACACGTTACTCTTAGGGTGCAGTCCATGAGTTCACGTACTGTTTAGCTAAAGCTAGTAACTGTAGCACTTCTCCCCTTAAACCTTCTGTCTGATTGGCCGCCCCTCCCAAACAGAAGAACATCATCAGGTGAGTTGAGCTGTCTGCCCCAGATCATCATTTTAAGGGGATCTACTCTCACAGATTTCACACACAGGTAATAGAAACAAACTGTAACTGAGAATTAAATGCAGTTTAAAGTCTGACCTTTTGGCTCTCATGGTTTACTTGACTTTATTACTATGACAGGAAGTAATTTAGTAGCTTTCCTTTTTAAACATTCAATGTACACAAGGTTGAAGGAATATTAAACATAATGAGATTAGGCTAGTTAGTATCCATAATAAAATCTAAACATGTGTATCTCCCTGTATATTAGCCTTATTTATTGGCAGCAGCTTTACTGAGTGTAAGAACATTTATTACACCTAAGTGCACAAATATGCAGTGACAGACTGCTGTTGTTGGCTAACTAAATTACAGTATGATGCACTAATTAGTTGGATCCTTGACAGTGACATGGGGTGGGAACATGTCAAGAAACCAAATTAAATGCAGGATTTCTGCGTTTGCTTTATAAGATTGAGAAACTTCTGTAAAGGCTTCACAGTGTAATAGTTTACACATTTTCCTAAGAAGCAAACAATCTTCAGTATGATTACAGGAGGAGACACAACTGTTGAGGTATCCTTTGATAAATTACTGAACTCCCAGTTTCCTCTGATGAGTAGAAAGGTGATAGAAGTTCCAGTACAGTTTCTACCTGCTGTGGTGACCCCTTGTCAATAAGGGAGCAGCTGAAAGTAGCTCACAGGGAAGTGTCAGCATCCTTCTTTGTCTTCGCCTTAATGCCAGAAAATACTAATTAAAAAAAAAAGTGAAGAGAAATTCACTACTACCTTTAAACCCATTACCTACTGAAAATGTCAGGAACGTACTTTAACTCATATACCTGTAATGTGAACTGCACGTCACCTTGGATAGTACGTAACGTACTACAGGGTTCACACAGAAACAAAAAGGTAAATCGGATTTGTTATTATTTATTGCCACGTTTCTTACACACACTGTGTATAACAATCATTTCGTCTGCTACACCCACCCTCCCAACTTTGATTTCATTCTTTGATCACAAACAGAACGAACATCAGAATAAACTCGTCTGTGGCAAATCAAAAAGCCTGGCTGTGCAAGATTGTCTGTGTGGTAGTCATGAAAAGCCCGATGTCCAGCATAGAAAGGAGCTAGATAGCGTAGTAGGTAGACCACATCTTAGCAGTTTCTACACACACCAACACCAGAAATGGATGGAACTAAATTAAAATCCAAACAGAAATACCGATACTCATGCTCTTTCGCTCGTCTCTTACAACATTCGCCCATCTCTCTCTCTCACACACACACACACACACCAGTTTGCAGGCACCGTTAAACTCTTTGCAAAGATAGAGGGTTCTCCTTAGGAAAAGTTATCCAATGTGACTGAAATTTTGACTATGTGCAAAACTTTGTGGACAGCCACCAGTAGCGGAAGGTATTTTTGGCCATGCTCCAGTTTATATGCTGAGAGTGTTCAGAGCTGGTACTAAAGTAACAGCATCTGGCAGGTTTTGGTTCTGGTCCTGGCTTCCTTTACTCTGGATGAACTTCTGTCGATGCCGCTCCTCTTGACGCTTCTTTTTCTCGAGCCGCTGCTGCTCTTTCCTCTGCTTGTTGGAGACCTAGGGGTGACCGAAAAAACAAAACAAAACTCAGTCATCTTCACGGAGTAAAGTTTAAAACTGCTCGAGCGTGACCACTGCTGCAAAAAGGTATTTAACAAGTTAAGAAGTCTACCCAGTTTCATGCTTTCATGAAAAAGCTGACGCCTTAATCTCAAATTCCACATAGCCTGTGCACTGAGCTTGAACAATATGAATCTATTTCATGTATAAAGCAAATTATAAAATATTGATTTAGCTAGACAGGCTCTTTTATAATGCTAATATTTAGTGTTAAACTTGTGTCAGCGACCTTGGATTTTTGAACGTTGCTGCCCTCTGCTGTGTGGGTGGGATCACTGCAGTGAGCGGCTGCAGCTCTGCAGGCTGAGCAGGATCCAGAGGCACACTGACCCTGGCAGGACTGGCCCACCGCAGAGCCGACAAGCCACTCTGCGTTGATTGTCGCAGCACTCAGTTGGAGTAAGTTCTCCTCGTCGCCTGAGGCAGAAGAGATAAACACACAAATAAAACCAGATTTATTTATTTTTTTGGTGTGTTTATATGATCAACACAACAACCAGCTGTGAAAATTTTTTAAAGCATTTATGATTCTGATGATTGTTAGTCTACTTGTTCCAGCAGCTAATAATTTAGGTGTGACTTCTAACCATGGATCCCTCGATTCTTGATGGAACTCAGGATCACGTTGTCCTCCTCTGACACTGTAGGAGAAGGCTTTTTGTGCCTGTCTCTCTGACCGTCCCCAAACTCACGCTGCTCTCCATGTGAATTCTGCATATTCTGAGAACAACAATGACAAGAGAAACATCAAAAACAATCTAATAGAGGACGCCTCATTGGATGCAGACATATAAGGATGCATGCTAGATAAGAGCTAACTGCTCTTTAAGTACTGGTCTGGTAGGACGCCACACCTCTATGCGGAGCTGAGCAGGACTCTCCGAGTTGTCTCCGATCCGTCTCACACTGTCATAATGGTCTCCATAGCGGTAGGCAATGTGTAGCTCTCGGCACACCTGCTTCTCTGAACCATTGATCTGCAACAAAAACACAACATATAAACTGTGTGGTCTGCCACAGAAACATATCAAATTATATTAGCGTATGAGTTCAGCAGACAAAATTTGAAAGTGTCTGCTCCTACCTCCCACAGAGGAGTGTTGAGCTGATGGATGACCACTTTCACCTGTTGACTGCGAGCAAATGCCACAATGGCATCATTGCCAGCAAAAGTACCCGGCTGAGAAAGATTGGCCACTGCAAGGAAAAGAAGCAAAGAGCTGTTACTACCACAGCTGCTCTCTAGACCATTCAACACACGACTCTCAAAGTCTCTCTGTTAAAACAACTAATGCTGTCCTATTGTACCAACAGTAGTTCCACATTTTCAAACTCAAAAATGTTTACATTTAAGAGATCATATTTATTTTGTGGCACCCCGTCCCTCCCACAAGCCGCTTAAAAACATCTGTCACTCAGAGGTCACTGCAAAGTTTCAAAACTGTATTCCTCTGAACTCAACTTCCAAAAGTATTCCCTCACCTACTGAAATCATGGAATTCCTTTGTTTCAATCACTTCCATGGCCACAAGTTGATAAAATCAAGCACCTAGGCATTTAGACTGCTTCTACAAACATTTGTGAAAGAATGGGTCACTTTCAGGAGCTCAGTAAATTCCAGTGTTGTACCGTGATAGGACCTATGGAACAAGTCCAATCGTGAAACTTCCTCGCTACTAAATATTCCACAGTCGGCGGTTGCTGAGGTGCACAGTGCACAGACCCCTTGTTTCAGTGAAAGGAACTCTTAATGCTTCAGCATACCAAGATATTTTGGACAATTTGGGAATGGCTCTTTTATGTTGCACCATGACTATGTAACAGTGCACAGAGCAAAGTCCACACCGACATGGACCTTACCATGTTTTTGCTTTCTTCCACACGAGTTTGGTGTGAAAGAACTTGACTAGCCTGCGCAGAGTCCTGAGCTTAACCCGATAGAAAACCTTTGGGATTCAGGCCTTCTCGTCCAACATCACAAATGTACTTCTTCAGTAAGTCTATCTAATCAGTAGCCGATGCTGCCCACTTTTTTTTTTTTCTTACAATGCTGTGCAAAGGGGACGTCATCCTCAACAAAAGGCTCAAAGTCTTGTCGATGGGATGTCATATAATCAACGGTTTCCTGGCGAAGACGCAGGTGGCCCCGGGAGTGGCCCTCTAACTGGTCGCCTAGAGCTCTGAACAAGCAATTCCTAAAGGACAAAAGGAAATGACAAATGACTGGGTTTAAGGGTTTAATATACAGTCTTTACCAAAACGAAGTTAAAATTTGTTCGCATTTTAAATCAAAGAGAGCTGCTCCAATCAAAAGCCAGAATCTTGTTTCAAGATATTACCACATGGGATGTGGTGGGCCAAGTTATAGGATGTGAACAATCTCCTATTTACCTAAATTCTGATACTAGCCTTATCTACTAGACACAATTCCCTCTGAGTCAAAACAATTTTTAATACAGCAATAAACTATTCTAACTTACGGATTCAACACTGGCGTTCACATGTTTCACATAATATTTTGAACATGTTGTAATAAATGAAGAATCAGTTTATGCAGGACCACACTGGAAGAGCAGGTCTTACATTCTGGCTCTTACCCATCTCCAGGGACTTCTCTCAGCTTGAGCCCCAGTGCTTGCAGCTGATTGGAGAAACTGACAAACTCTGCACCTTCATCGGCATCCTGAGGGCGGTTCTTGCGGTCTTTTGCGATGGCCCGGCGCACTGCCCTTTCATCCCTCTTGCGCTCCAGTTCGCTCTTTTTATTGCTCCGCACAGATTTGTGCGTCTGTTTCCTCGACATGTTGGCTGCACTCGTGTCTGCAGGCCTACAACACCACAGTGCGTCTCCCTGTGGCAGTGAGCGGGCACTTCATGAAACACTACCACACGCCTGTAACCTTTTTTTAAATGACAGAGAAATACTAGTTTGGAGATGACAGGCTAAAGAAAGACATAGTTATGTTTTTGTTGTTGTTTTTAATATTTAAACCAGACGGCATATTAGATCATTCTAGATCAAATAATATATATCAGGTGTGAATTTTTAAATTACTGTTGCACATCCTCACTAACGAGTCCTTGTAGCTTTCCCCATTTACCCACATTATCAGTGCTGTCAGTCAAAATATGCTGATGAAAAAAATAACAACATATATATTTTTTTCCTCTTAAAACTGTGATTTTATATTCCCTAAGAATATCCTCTCCCTTTTCCTCTTATTTGTTTGAGTTTTGTTTGTCTTTGCCACTTTATATTTAGTGAATATCTTTAGTTTTCCTTTTTGTAAGTTTATACATTTGTGCTCATAAGTGTAACCACCCAGTGCAATTTTTACCATTACCTTTGGCAAGCTTTTTTAATATTTTGTAAGTAGTCTTCGTGAACAGTTTCTTGATTGAGATTTAGAGCTCTTTGCCATTTGTGATGCCACACTGCTTCAACAATGCTGAGGTCTGAGGTCTGGGGAGGCCAGTCCATGACTGATAGCGTTCCCCTGTGTGATTTTCTATTGATGTATGTTTTTACAGTGTGTTTGGGACCAAAATCTGTGGGTCCTGTTGTGTGAATGACAAGCTTTCAGAGTGTCTGACTGTATAAAACCAAAATAGAAAGAAATGAGAAGTGGCTCGAGACGTTTTCACAGTACTGTACTTTTACTTCAAAAAAGCAGCATAATTTTTTTTTCATTCTTCTTAATATATATAAATCTGTGAATTTTATCTCAGATGTATTTTGACGTTTTGTGAGTTTAATTCTGCCAAATTCTGTTGTGTTTTTTTTTTTTCTTGAAAATGAAAAATTTCAGTTTCTTAACGTTCTTATTTGGAGGATATCCCCTAACCCAGCTTAGTATTTTTTATTTAATTTGATTTAATTGTTTATTTTGCTTGGCCTGTAAACATACACCGTGGTACTTTTTAGACATCAACGTCCAATAGAATAGCCTTGACTTTTTTCTTCTTTTTTTTTTTTAAATTTCCTTTGTTTGTCCTGAAGCTAAATGATTTTACTTTATTTTGTTATAAATATTTCCAATTTGTCATCAGTGTCGAAGTCAACTAATAAACACGTAGAAACATAAGCGGATAAGAAGTTACTCGTTATCTAATTAGCTTAAACGAAGCGTTTACGGCGTCACCTTAGCTGTTAGCACCTTAGCATTAGCGGCTAAGTGCAGAGTACTCAACAGCTGGAGAGGTTACATAACAAATCATCTCTTGTCTTTGCCAATACCTCATGACACATCGAGTAACTTAACATTGCTATCGTGTTGATACTTACCTTTAAAAAAGTCTGACTGACGAGGTAAACCAGCGTTTGATTTATTATGTTCTGGCTCAGAAAAGGAAAGTTGTGATTGTCCGTTTTTGTTTACAACTGAGGTTCCGCATACGTATATCTGTGGACGTCAAAATGTACGGAAGGCGAATTAGGCCAAAGGCGCAAAGCGCAAAGGCGATTAAAAAGGTTTGCCGTAGCAAATTTGCTTCATTTAAACTAAGTAAACACAATAAAA
>VUQR01009057.1:10112-22947 GCA_015108515.1 Hemichromis elongatus | reverse complement strand
GCTACGTTAAGAAAAACAACATAAAACAGACACAGACAAATAAAATAGCCGCGAGACATAAAACTCCATCAAAAAACGAGGAAGTGCAAACAGTAAAACTTTTTTTTATTTCCAAAACCGGGAGAAGAAAAAAAAACCCCATAAAGGAGCCATACGTCTGTGATATGTGATGCTGTGTGTGTGTGTGGGGGGGGGGTTTATCATAGGTAAGTGTTGTGTGAACAGATGCAATGGGCTGCAGGCTATCCGTGTGCTTGGGCTTGTGCATCAAACAGTGCCCATTACCTGAGTGAAACAGAGGACGCATCAGCCACGTGTGACTCAAAGGACAACCAATCTGTACTGTATGTGCACGTGCAGTGTGTGTGTGTGCCTTAGGACTTTCTATTTTTGAGTTGATATTAGAACATCATGTCAAAGAAAGGCCATTTTCAGCTGACTTTACAATTTTATATATCTACGACTGATGGTCTTCTTTTAGAGAGCATACCATCTCTATCAGCTTCACTGCCTTGCTCAAAGGCTTTTTTTGACATGACATAAGGTTGTTTATATGGATACCATCTGCAAACCATGGCTATGACCTAGAAGCCACCGCTTCTTCTTCTTCTTTGTAGTTTGTTGAATTTAAACTTGAGCACGACAGCATCCACTGCTACAAAGATCTCTTAATTGTGACCATTCAGTCTAAAAGTCCTTTTTTTTTTTTTACCCTTAAATGTTTACATTACCTCCATTCTACCCCCTGTAGATTTTAATTAGAGCCTGCTACAGTGTTGCCCAGCTTGGCTGCAGTTTCTTTATGAGGGGTGAGGTCGAAATGAAGTAACACTAACAGTGGGTGTGCCTGTGGGTGACAACAGCAGATGTTTTCAAAATCTGCTACACCAGAGACAAAGGGTATGAGTACAGTTGGTAGTGATCTTTTTCTTACAGTATTTGTATTTTAGATTTTATTTTGGCATGCATAGAAAATTGGAATACAGCAGTTCAGTGCAATGCACTACTTTACTTGGAATGATTGCTGTCCATGGTGCTGAAACCACCGTTCCCAGAAATGATAACTTGGTTTTTATGACACGTTTCTCTGGCCCTTGGGTTGGCCGCACAGACTTTTCAAGGAAGTACTTGAAGCATACAGGAAATCTGGACATTCATATTTGAGCTGCAGGCTGGGAGACGACAGTTATATGTTTCCTTTAATTTGATGGTTTGCGTGCAGAAGTTTCACTTCTCATGTCTGTATTCTATATAGAAACTTTAAACTTCCATGGAGAAAATAAGAGCAGACACCTTTAAACAATACATCAAACAGGATGTTTACTCAGTGAGCTATGGTCCAGATGTCATGCCACACTGGAACTAGGGTTTGAAACCACCGGCTGTTATTATTTCCACCAGCAGAATATTATCACCATTTTGCAGAGGTTTTGACATTTCCTGAATTTCCACACGTGTCTCTCTGCTGTCGTGCAAATAAGTAAACCAACTGACACCCCAAAACAAGTTTTAACCTCAGACTCATTTTGGAAATGTAACAAGCGGCATGTTTTGAGCAGAAATGGTGCAGAGTCAGAAACAGAGGAGCAGCAGTGTCTGGAGGAGAAGTAGAACACAGGGTAGCGTGTGTGTGTTAGGGTTGGGTGGGGGGTTACTGTGGGGATAAAGCAGGGAAATCATGATGACGAGTGCCAACGGTGCCTCTGCCGGTGTCCTGTAAATAACGAGCCGCCAGGCCTTTGCCTTAAAGGCAGTTTGCAGTTCTTCCCTCTCACACCGCCCACTATACACACACTCTCTCGCGCGCATAGAAGCGCGAACGCGAAAGCGTGCGTGCGCGCATGCACTGGAGGTGGGAGTGGATGCTAGTGTAGCTGCTGGAAGCCAGGATGGGATAATCCTGGCTCCGGGCGTTGATGCAGCTGCCGTTGCTGGATACGGAGTGGACTCGGGGCGCAGGGTGGGTCTAGTTTCCGACTGGAGCTGTGTGGATCCTGTGTCGATGTTGTCAAGCGTTCCGAGAAAGACGAGGGCGATGGTCGTGAGAGGAGTTGGTGCAGCTCTTTGAAACGTCCAGGCAAAAGAAATCGACCGTCTTCTCCATGGAGGACAGGATTCACCGGCATTAGTCTGAAGCGCAGAACCGGTGTGGAATAACTTAATAAAGGAGGGAGAGCGGATACCGGGGCACTCCGTGGAGGATATCAGGGGAACCCTTCATTCATTTTCTTTATGGTTTCTTTAAACTGGGATACAGCTAGACACGCGAGTGAATTAACGGATCACTTTTGCATCGGTAATTAGGAGAAGACTGCCTCCTTGGATCGAGCGGCAGCCGCATCCGACCTACCGTGGGGGGGTGGGGGGGAGATCAGGATACTTGGATGGAGAGGGCGCAGTGAGGGCTAGCGGCTTGCTGTGTGTAGGAGGGGACGGAGGGAGACCGGGCAGTTTGAAGGGACGGGGTGCCAGGAGCGGCGGCGGCGGCTCCATGAGCGGCTCCTGTCGGGACAGAGCGCCCAGAGCCCAGCCGGAGCGTCTCCACCGCCGCGGGTAGAACCCCGGGCAACAGGACGACGGCCAGTTTGGAAGTTTTGATGCATATGATCACAACCACCATGATTTTTATGATTCTTGGTGCTTCAGTTGTAATGGTAAGACACCTTCACCTCCCTCGGCCACGATCTAATTTCCTCACTGGGGCTGAGAGCCTCCCGATTTGACAGAAATGCCTCACAAATGTAGGCCTATCACATTTTCAAGAAACTACAGCAGGCCTATCACTGACACGAGGAAGTAGGTTAGCCTACCTATAATTACCTGCCGTCATAAATAAATAATCTAAATCCTTTTGAGGCAAGAGTCCCCCCTCTTAGAATCGGGAGGATCTGCCAAGACTATTTTCACTCATGTCTCTGTGGTCTTTATAGCCTGTTGTTATTTATCCTAATAGCACCTAATGAAAAGAATTATTCGCTGTCTGTGGTAATAGACTAGCCTATTGCTTGACATGTCCCAGCTGACTGGCATGGTTCTTTGCAGGCGATAGCCTGTTTAATGGACATGAACGCACTACTGGATCGCTTTCACAACTACATCTTACCGCATCTACGAGGGGAGGACCGCGTCTGTCATTGCAACTGTGGAAGGTAAATGCCATCATCCAGCACGATATTCGGGCAAAACATGGTGTGCTTCATGGTGTTTGTGCGCGTGTGTGTTCTCTTCTTTAGTCGTCCATTCTTAATTGCTGAAGAGGCCTCGAAGATTTCCGGCGGTGAAGCCAAACCTGTCGGCGCTCTCACAGGCTACATAGCGACTGTCAGAGCTTTTATTATTCGCTGGATCTCACGTTTGATCGCCGTGTGCTGCTTGTTTCTTTTCTTTTTTTTAAATACCACCGGCAGCGGTGAGGATTTCTGTTTTTGCTCCATACACGAAGGTGTGTGTCGGAGCCATAAATAGGTAATGAACTACGAGCGATGTGAGGCCGTTTCAAAAACAATCTGAGCATCAAGTGCGCCGTGCTATTGACAAGCAGGCCTACACGGCGAGAATATAACCTGCTGGGGCTAATTATGAACCTAAGTGCCGAAGTGAGGTGGTTATGGCTTAGGAAGTGCTACAGGGCTGAGGGAGCTGGCTGCTCACCAGCCTACCTGTTTGCTGTCACGGTGAGAGCGGGGATTGAAGTGTGGAAAAACAACAGCATGACACTCATTAATGTATTAATTCGGATTTAATGGGCATTATTATGTGTTTTCCATCATCATTAAGCACTTAATATGACACAGGCTAGATATATGGGTGAGCCATGGCACAAGTGGGCCTCTGTGTTTTTTCTTCTTTTTTTCTTCCTCTTAACTCTCCTCAGTGCCAGAGGGCATGGCAACAATATAAGAGCAGGATTTAAAGTAAGACTCCTATTTCTCAAACGGCTGCACACCTATAGTGTCCTCATGTTGGATCCCGATTGGTCTGTAATCTGCAGACAAGCAGCTAGGAGAACACACAGAAGATTTAGAGGGAAGAATTTTCACTATTCGTCTTGGTGCAAGCTGAACAGATGCACACTCAAAGAAAACAGCAGCCCATAGTGTTCATACTGCAGTGAGGGGGCTGATGTGTTAGCAGTTCATTAGCAGCAATAAGAGGGCAGTTCCACAGTGTGTGTGTGTGTGTGTGTGTTTGTGTTTTTTCTTAGGCTCTAAATCCAGAAATGGGCCATCATCAATCATAGGCAATTATATTATGCTTGTCCAAGTCAAAGTTTTGAAAGGTGTCTAATAAATGTGATGTGATATAGTTTACTCAATGCCAAATATAAAAATAAATAAATTGCATGTTTGGGTACAAACTGAGATGAGATGATGCATCACTGATGGACTTTTTCCCCCCTCTGAATATTTAGACAGGCATGTCATGCTTGCTACTGCTGAGAGAGGCCAAAGTGATTTCTTTTAAAGTAATGCAAAAAGAATAATAAAAGAAAACCTTCTTATATAAGCATTTCCCTAATGCATGTGGCAATGATCAAATAAACCTCCATGCTAATGAACAGTATGCACAGTAAAACCTCTGCTCCTCCTGGTAGTGTGCAGGTAACCACAGTGTCTTTCGCTGACCTGGAAACGTTCCTGAATGAAAGCCAGTCATCTGTTTTCACACAAACAGCAGAAACGTGGGATTCGTGGATGAATAGAGCAGAGCGTTGGCTTCGCCTGCCTGCCCTTCCATCCATGAGGCGTGGAGGAGTCGGGACGCCCACAGTGCTCACCTTATCAGGCTTAAGGACACAGCCAGTGTCATTTTATTTGGCAGCACTCATGTTCCGTTTTGGATGTGGTTGTAGAATCTCTGATGGGCTCAAGCCTGGCCTAACAATAACAGCTGCGTCTGTGACAGGGAAGATACAGGGGTGGACTGAGTGTGTTTAGACACAAAAATTCTTGACCTGATTTTTTTTTTTTTTTTACAGCAGGGGAGGGGAAAAAAGTTCAAAAGAAAAAAAAATTATGTGCCACAAGAAACTTACATGCATTTAAGCAAAGTCCTTCAGGGGAAAGAAATGACCCTGGGTAGACATTTTGGGTTATCTTTACACATTGCTTTGCAATTATTATTATTATTTTTTTTAGATGTTTTCCTGTTAATGGACCTCAGTGGCTGCTTTGATCCCCCATGTGGTCATACTTCTTTAGCGAGATGCTTCAGGTGCTCATCTGCAAGATCTGTTTGTGTTGTAAAGTGCTGTAGGGTTCCTGCAGCGCTCTGTCCAGAGATTATCTGTCAGTCACGCAGTGTGGGTGGAATTTACATTAATGAAGTTCAAATTTGTGTTTGTCTGTTGCTGCTCATGATACAGAGAACACAGTCTTCATACCTTAACTTTTAACACGCTGTTGAATTTTGCCAGTAAAACCAGTCAGACCCATCAAAGTGTTAACTGCAGCAATATCAGAAATAGAGAAATCTAATCAAACAGCTGCAAGCTGTTTGGATTTACAGGAGTGCTATTATAAGTTTCTGCAGCATGCCTTTGGTATAGCAGATCTTCACAAACCTCCTTCGGTCCAAGTCTGCTATCACAGTAATGTCCCAAAGAGTGTGAGTGCATCTGCACTCACTTCCAACAGGTAAATCTCTCAGCCCCCGCTGCGTTCCCTCACTGTGTTTGTCAGACAGCTGCCTGTGTTGTTATATTGAAAACGCCTTCATCCCCTCCCAGGAGGGCAGGTAATACCTGTATAGTGAGGCTTTCACATCAAGTGGATCTATTTTTCAGTGGCGGGGAGGGCAGTTCTGGACAATGAGGCAATGTGATAGCTATAGCTAGTTGCTTGCTACAGTAGTTGATGTGAAGAGCTTTATGGATGTTCTCTTATTCTTGTCCTCTTCCTCTTCCTCTCTGTGCATTATGAGTGGAACATTTCCATGTGTTCCCCTGTGAGATGTGAACACCTGTTTAGTAGCAATCAGGCACCCTGTGAATTTGTGGTAAAGCAATAAAATTGCCTTCTTTCTTGCTTCTCTTATTCGGAGCAAATTACAGACTTTCTAACACTAGCTGGTTTGGCTTTAAAATTAACTTTTAATTCCAAAGTAAAGTGAAAAAATAAATAAAAACTAATGTTTACAAGATTACTCCAGAACCCCCAGTTCAGTTTACAAGATAAACCTGTCCTATTTGCTCAGGAAGGCTTTTATTGAGCTGGTAGAATATGGGTGTAAATGCTTTGCTAAGAGGTACTACATCTATCCTCACTGAGAGAAAGGCAGAAAACCTTCTGTTTTCAGTCCTTGAGCTGTTTCTCCAAATTCAAAAATCACAACTCAGCCGTGAACTTTTCTGCCTAAAGTGCAGCCTGGAGATACCCATGGGTTCCCTGAGAAGGCTTCTGGGGTTAACAGCAAAGTGCGGATTTGTGCAATCTTATCATAATTTAGAAATCTCCAGACACCCCCCTAGTTAGAAGGGTTATATAAGATGCAAACATGGAGCATATTTAACTCTTCCATCACTTTGCCCTGTCTGCCCTCGCCCCCAGGCATCATGTCCACTATGTAATCCCATACGATGGGGACCATTCCTTGGTGGACTCTTCAGAGAACTACTTTGTGAGTGACAGTGTGACCAAGCAGGAGATGGACTTAATGCTGGGACTGCTACTGGGCTTCTGCATCAGCTGGCTGCTGCTGTGGCTGGATGGAGTCCTACACTGTGCCGTCAGGGCCTGGAGAGCGAGCCGATACTACGGTAAGACGGACGCTGCTTGCTGTTTATCTGCTGCTTCTATGCAAGCTCAGCAATATTTTAACATCATGTAAGTTTTTATTAATTTTAGTTGCACACCCTGAGGCACAAATGCTTGAAAGACTGGGGAAAAATTACCTGACAGAGGGAATAACGTCTATTTTATTGCAGGGTATTAGCAAAAGGCTTGAATGCAGAAAGATCTTTTCGTGTAACTATCCACCATGTATCTGCATCTCTAAGTGATTGCCAGGTTAACACAGCAGTTGGTAGAGCTCTAGAAAATGACCTTTCCCCCATTGCTTGGCCCACTTTTGGCTCTTCTTGACGATTTTTTTTTTCTCAGTTTACTGCGACCTCTTGGAAAAAAATCACAGCGAAACCTTCCAACTGCGATGATTCAGACGTAGGCATGTCAGACGCACCAGCTGAGCTGAAGCTAAATTTAAACGGCTGTCCTCTTCCTGTTCCTTTTTTTTTTTTTTTTTGGATAGTGTACATATCTTACACCTTATTTCACTAATAATACTTAATTTGTTTGCAGGAAACAGCAGTCATTTGCTCATGTAATGGCACTGTCATTAAGTGTAATTTCGATGCTCGGGATGTATTCAGCTCATTACTTGATAGGACGACATAAAATCACTCTTTAATGTTGTCTTTCCCAAACTGCTGACTCACATTAAACTCCTCGCAGGTATGTCATTTTTAAATACATTAGCGTAATCACTTGTGTCTATTGCTGCGCGCTGGTATGTCATTCAGCATTGGCCTCCGAGCCTGATTGTTGTGTTAGCATTGAGCCAAACTGAACAGCTGACGTTTTCGCTTGGATTAAAGTTCACATATTTAGGCTCAATTTACCTGACAAGAATTAAGCCTTGTTCTAAACCTAAACTTTGTTAATGTTTTTTTTTTTGCATTGGAAACTTTGTGTCCTTTTAGTCTAGGGCCAGATTTAAACCCAGTGTCTGGATAAATGGCTGCAACAGAAAAGCTCTGTTTAGGGTTGTGTGATAAGTTAGAGCTTTAATTATGTCATTGGGCATGCTAACAGAGCAAAATAGCAAAGCAAGTGCAACAGAATATTAATGGGATTTTAAATATGTAATAGAGATGATGCAACCTACAATTAAAACCTTCTTTTGGTTGAACTTAATTGAGACGACTAGACAATTTGCCTTTGCAGGGTCTGAGTTAGCAAATTAACAATTAAGATTATGACATTTGTGGCTGGATAACGTCCTTGTTTGAAAGTTCAGCTAACCATAAGTGTGGACTAATAATAAATAACGAAGTTGCGTAACACTTATTTCCCCCCCAAAAAAGTAAACACTGCAAGAGGAAATGAAAAACAAAACTGTGTGGAAAAAGTACGGCAGTGCTAAAGATAACGGTGAGTGTTCAGAGCGGATCTATAAGAAAAAGCTAACTTTGCAAGCCTAAGATGCATTGACTTTGTCCTTTAAAAGGTTCTGATCTCCACAGGGATTTTCCAAACAGCAGTCATGGAGTTAACCAGTCACACCATATCAGCTGTTCAGTTACTGGGTAGGCTCTAAATGGAGACGAGAATTTAGGTAATATGGTAGATATGTTTGATTGGCCTGAGAGCAGTGCTGTGAAACAACTGTAACATGTGAATGTCTTTTCTATGATGACTGCAGACCTGAAATCTCAACTTAATAAAGCCCCCTTCTTAAATAAAACATCATTCCTTCAATTAAACTTTTAATGACAAGCCTGAATTTTAGTTTTTGTTAATTGTTTTTTTACATAACATCAGAAATAGTGCTATCTGGAGATTTGTATATTGTGAGAGATTTTTCTATGCTAACATTTTAAATTGGGCTTTACTCTCTGTGTGAGCTACATAAAAATGGAAGACTAGCTTCTTATTACAGAATAATCACAGACCAAGGACAGACTCTTGAGGAACTCCCGAAGAAGTAAAGACCATTTTATCTTTTTGTGCATTTTGCACTGGTGCTAAAAATATTCAAATGACTAGTTTAAATACTTTAGCCAAAGAGGCAAAGGCATACTAAGATAACTTTAGATGTACTGACGTTTCAGAGTTTCCGCTTTTGGAGTGATATCCAGTGACAGCTTTAAAACAGCTCCAGCCTTTAACTCATTATAGAACGACAATTAGACACTAAAATTACGAAGATTTTGATTACTGCTCCATAGCATGTCTATAAAGGTACATGATGCATCAGAACTTCTTCTTTATGTACAAAAGTGAAGCCAACTTATCTCAGAAATAAGAGCTGCAATCTTGTACTTGTGAGTGTCGGCGCCATAGTAACCAGGGACATGGTGCTGATGCCCCACTTAACACAGGATTTAATGGAAGTTGATGTCAGCAGCACAGAAACATTTTGGCTTCACTTTTGGGAAGCTGTTGTGACCTCGATAGTGCTATTTATTTTATTTTTATTTTCATTTATTACAACATGTATTATGTTTACCAATAATAATAAAAACACTTCATAAAATCTACATCATACATCTGCTATTGGAACATCTTTGTGATCAAATAGTTGGGTTTTCCCAACTACACTGACAGCAAATATGAATCTTGGCTCTGAATTATGACAGAAAGAGTCTTTCATAGTAGACATATCAGCCAATGCCATCAGCAGATCCTCTGTTCTGTTCATCTCTCCCACAGAGCCATGTGAGTGTGATATTAAACCAGCACATTCAAGATTAGAGCCCAGAAACCAAAGCAGCTGAAGCAAATTCAGCCATCATTATACTTCCATGTTCTTTTGGCTGTGACATGACAACAAAGAAAAAAAAAAACATCAGTCTGAAGGTGTTTCCAGTAATAAGATGATTAGACCTCTTCAGCTGAAGGTGGGTGGAGCTGTGCTGGGATTTACATGAGGTCACCAGACTAAATGAACTACAAAGAATGGCCGCGCTCCATTTGGCTGTGACGCTTATAAAGCAGTTGCGAGGTCGGGAAACCTTTTTAAATGGAGTCCAGGCACAATATGAGGTGGCTGGTTCAATTTCATTCAATATCAGTCAGTTAAAGTAATCTTTTCAGAGGCAGTACCTTTTTTCCACATGAATTCAGACACTCACTCACTCACACGCACACACACCCACAGCAACATGAAATATGTGTTTATTGAGATGCTTTTCACACAGACTAATCAGTTCATGTTAGCGTGTGTCATTCTGTATCTGTAATAGAGCTGCAGTGGATAGCACACACTATACAACACCGTGCACTCAGAGAGTAAGGCATTTCAGTGGAAGGTATTAGTTACTGGAGGTGTTAGTTGTAACTTTTTGAGTTGGATTAAATGCATACTCTAATAAAGTCTTTCTAGCAGCAAGTTTTGCCAGTTGGAGGTCACTGGGCTGTTACTTTGAAACATTGTCTAAATAAGCTTTAATCACAATGGTCACTAAGAAAAAAACTGTATGTATAGAGTCACTAGTCCAATCTGATAAAAATTCTTATAAAGTTTCTGACTTTGCTCCAAATTATGGTTTTAAAGAGCTCTCTACCCTTTGTAAATTATACTTCTACTACCGTCTTTGCTCATCAAGTGCCATATCTCTGGCTCTCCAAGATGCTTAAAAGTATAATGATGAAGCACGTGGGAGCATCAGCGCAGTGGATGACAGAAAGGGAAACTGTCACCGTTTATATTACACTAAATGAATGTGGTATACATGCTTGAAGTTAGCTGTTTAATGAAGGAAATCTGACCAAACAATTTTTTTTATTTGAAAGTAGAGATTGCTGTGTTGTGAACATCAGTGTGATACACAGTGATGGGTGACAAATCAAAGAAAAAGCCCGAATCTGTGACCCCTGCAGTGAAGAGATCCAGTAACTCTGTGATGCTCTGCTGTGTCCACTTAGCACGACGGGTCACTACAAATCAATTCAGAGTTATCCTAGATTGCTTTCTTGAAGGTTGACAATCCACAGGGCAGGAGACGTCGCTGAATGGCTTTACAGGCACTAGAGCGACTCTTTATTGTCAGTTATTCTTTTAATTTGTCACCCATATGTGTAAGAATGCACACATACACACACACAAAAATACAGACACATATACACACACAGCAATCACCAAGACTGGTTCAAACCAGGCTCGAAAAGCAGAGACTGAGATGACTTCACTCCCACCATCTGCTGTGCTGTAGTGAATGCTACATTCCCACATACCGTGTGTTTAAATCCAACTGAGTGTGATCGTTGCCTCTTTATTTCCCATCCTCTGCCAGCACGCTCTCTCCCTAAAATATCTGTCTCATTTCTCTCCCCATCTCCTCCTGACAGATGAAGGATGCATGTTACTTTTGCAAAAGAAAGCACATTCGGCACATTTAATGAGACAGAACATGTGCTGTACAGCTTCGCTGGCACCGTTAGGCCCGTGCGCCTGTGCGGGCTCGAGCAAAGAACGGAAAAATCTTTCAGGGGTGCCAAAGTTAAACAGCCATTAGACGTACGTGTGAAATCATGACATGACAGCATGGAGTCCCTCACAGCTCATCTTCAGCAGAGAGCCGAGCTGAAACACATGATTCATCTGCGTGCACCATGTGATATGCTCAGTGATGAGCTGGGTATTATTATTACCGGATTGCAGTGTTTTAGTTTCTTACAATCATGGTGGGTTCTCAGCCTTTTCCCACCAAGCCAGGCTAGAAATCATGTGCGGAAATGCTCATGAACGTTCAGCAATTCTTTTGATACAATTCAGCAGAGTTTGGAGAAGCTAAATGTTGAAACAGAGAGAAAACTGGACTAACCTGTTGTCTCTCTTTTGTACCGGGTACAGAGAGTTTGGGGCAGAAACCGCGATGAGGAGGTGGCCTGGATCTTCAGTTTTCAGGATAAAGTAGGTGATATGTGACCTGGATACTGGGACCGCCATGGAAAAGCTCCCCAGGCGGGATGGGAAACTGTCAAGCGCTGATCAAAGAGTGACAGTGATTTTAAAATGCATTAATATGGGGCTTTAGGGTGGAGGTTTTGCCGTTTGTTTGCAGCTATAATGAAAAACGTGTTCGAATAGTAAAAGCTTTGATGTTTGCTGGCTGCTGCTGCTTTGCACAGAGTCGTGGAAGTGAGAACAATGCTGGTTTTCTGCAGTGCATTAGTACAACAGCGCAAAAATACATCATCATAAAAAACCACCCAGGGAAAGGAGAACATCCATATTCATTAGCAGCACTTATAAAGTGGGGGGGGAATGGTTTGGGCTTTTTTGGCACTTGGAGGGAATACCCCTCATTTCTCTGTATGTGCCGGTGCTAGGTCACACTGGTTTACCCTCCCCGAGATGAGGAGTGAAGGTGAGGCTGACAGAGCGGGGAAGAGAGTGTGTGTGATGGTGGGGAGCAGGATGGAGATGCTGTCACATCCCCACCCCCACTTTACACACACAAACACACACACACACACACCCCTCCAAAGCTAAAAATAGAACGAGTAAGAGAGCAGCTGGAATAGCAAGTGAGAAACGCACACGCATACACACACGCACTCACGCATACACAGCGCACTCAGATGCACACTGTTCCCTTTTTTGCTCCTCCTAATTCCTCGTCTAGCTCCTCCCTCTCGCCTCCTCTTCTTCGTTTATTGAATCTACTTCTGTCCATTTCCTTTACAGTGCTTCCTGCTGCAAATACATTTTTCTCGTGGTGCTGCCTTGCCACGAACACCTAACTAATAAAGGCCAAATGGAAAAAATGCAACAACTATCACACAAATTGAGAAAACAATGACTTAGCACCCCCCCCTACCGCTCTAAATCGAAAGCATAACAATTGTATCTTTGGCTCCCTCTTCCCCTGCCCTGCATTATCATTCCACCGGACTCAATCTCCACCTCCATCGTTTTATTTAAATGAGAGAAACCTGTCTTGGTTGCCCCTTTTCCTTTGGATACCCTTCAGAGCAGTCCTTGTGGACAGCATACCCATTCACAGCTATAAATAACTCTCTCTTTCTCTCCCTATCCTCCTCACCTCCTCTCATCCACAGAACACCCCCCCCCCCCCCCCCCCTCCCCCCCCCCCCCCCCCCCCCCCCCC
>VUQR01009052.1:5755-26186 GCA_015108515.1 Hemichromis elongatus | reverse complement strand
TGTATCTATATCTATCTATCTATCTATCTCTCCATCTCTGTATCTCTATCTATCTCTGTATCTATATCTATCTATCTATCTATCTATCTATCTATCTATCTATCTATCTATCTATCTATCTATCTATCTATCTATCTATCTATCTATCTATCTATCTATCCATCCATCTCTGTATCTCTATCTATCTATCTATATCTATCTCTCCATCTCTATCTATCTATCTCTCTATCTCTCTATCTATCTATCTCTCCATCTCTGTATCTCTATCTATCTATCTATCTATCTATCTATCTATCTATATCTATCTATCTATCTCTTATCTATCTATCTCTATCTCTCTGTATCTCCATCCATCCAGACAGACAGACGGACAGATATAGATATAGATATAAAAGATATCCTATTAATCATGTGGTTTGATGCTGTAAAAACTAAACTGAATAGAAGGCAATTAAACAATGGAACATTAAGGAAATGACTCATTATGTTGAAGGCTACTGTTTGCACAACTACAAGAGATGCTGCCTATTTTATATACAAGAAAGAGTTAAAATAAGATGACTAAAACATGCATGTAAGCATTGGCTGATACATTCTTAGTAAAGGTATGAGGAAATTCTCTATAGCATTATAGCACAGAGTTCTGTGCCTTTGTATGTTAGAGTGCAGCAAAAAGCATAGTTGTGTTTTCCTTTTCCTGAAAGTAAAAGTTTATGGATTAAAGGAAACTGATTAAAAGCTGCGGGAGGCACAGAAAACAACTTATCATGTACTGCAGCCGAGGCATTAGTGGACCTGCATGGTGAGAGATTAACAGCTGCTTATGGCTTTATGTTACAAAACAATGTTCAACACACACACACACACAAATACAACTGCACGCAAGTGCATATAGCACAGTGTTCTAAGTATTAGAAGGGATTTTCAGAGAAGCCTTGGTGTAAAAACACCTTGGCAAACTCCACAGGGAGGTCATTCACATAACAGCAGCCCTGCAGGGATTCAGTGTTTTGCTCAAGGACACTTGAGCAGGGTGGACCCAGTCTGTTGTAGCTTTGTTACTGCAGGTCTCCCACCCTGCAGCCTAAGCAGGGATTGAGCCAGGAGTCAAATAGCCTCTTTGTTTCCTGCACAGCTTTACACTGCAGAGCTGAAATGATCAACAAAGTCACTGGTGTCTATTCATTTTTATAATTTTTTTAAAACTTAAATGGATAATATCTTCTGGCCGCATTTTTGTCAGTGTGACGAGTTTATATTTATTGCAATAAAACAAATTCTACGCTAGATAAACCAGTTCAAATTAGTGGCATTGCTAGACTCGGGGAGCTCTTGAAAATTAAATTGCCATTTACACTGATTTTAAACGTTTTAAAAGCAATTATTAGTCCGCATGGGGAAAAAAGCAGGTTATGTGCGTCTGAACTGTGTTAATGTTTCTAACTCTAAACTATGAAACTGCACTTTATCAAGCATCAGGTTTTACCCGATATGAACTTGCTATCACATTGCGCCCTCTTCTGGCGAATTCTAGAAAGTGCAAAAAACCCCCAACAATTTTGCAATATTGAAGTTGAAAAGAAAGAAGCAAAGTCAGGAGTCTTAAATTGTTTAGCATTAAGTGTTTATTGCCGTTCGTCCTGTGAACCATCCTGCTAACTGTGCAGAAAGTAAACAGAAGCTTTGGTTTACTGAGAATAAAAACATACTTGAGGTTTCCTTTAATAAGTGTACTGTCAGTTTAAAAAAAGATAAATCACATAATGATTATAAGAGAATATGTACATTTTCATATAAATGCTTGCAAAAACAACAGTTGCAAAGGTATAAATACAATGGCTGAGATGTCATTCATTTAATTTACAATACCTTCATGTGTCCCGGTTATATACAGAGTATAAATACAAGACTAAACGATAAGTTTAACCCCAGTTTGAACCTCAGATGACAAAATGTAAAAATCGTTCTGTGAACCAAAAGTATTCTGCTGATGATGAAGCTGGCTTTTAGTTTTATAATACACTTAAAAAAACACTTTATGTGTGAGACAGTTTCACTCAGTTAATATAAATAATTCTTCTATTAAAACAACATTGAGTTGAAAACCATCTTAAAATGATGAGAATTCAAAAATCACAAAATATAAATACATCAAAATATGCGTGAAGCATTTTATACCCTCTGGTTCTGATATAACTTAAGAAATATCTGAACGTTGATTATCTGTGAGGCACTGTGTGAACAGGAATTTTGACCTTTCTGTTGGTTTATCCTCTTGAACAGCAGTGTGCCAAAGAGAAAACTATTAAACCGCTCTGAAAATAAACAGAGACTAGAGGCCTCCGTATACTGAGCGTGCTTGAGGTCTAATGCTGAAGTCCAAGTTTGTGTGCCAAGTTCAACCTGTAGATCAAAACAATGCAGCAGTTCCTATTTGCCGTTGATTTTGATCGGCCATAACAGACTAAAAAGCTTTGGAAAAGAAAACATCTTGACGATAACTTTGGTAAAGCTTGGTTTGCGCTCCACTTGTGTGAATATTGGATAATGTTTGTGGGGAAAATCTAAAATCTAGATTTTTCCAGCTGATCCAAAAAACCCCCCAATGCATTCAAAACCCATTAAAAACAAACAGACAAACAAAAAAATAAACAAACAAACAACAAAATGAAATGGGTTCCTTCATTTACCCATTCTCCACCTGCTTAGCAATTTTATGGGAAATTGGCCAGCAGGTTTCTATATTATTTTCCTGACAGCAGGGGAAAAAACTACAAATACATATCTTCCTTCACAAAGATTAAAAAAAAAATTAAAATAGGAAAAACTTTTTCCAACAATAAAAAATATCTCTCTTACTTTTGACACACTGTATAGTTAGCCCCTATCTTATTACCCGTGTTCAAACATATTCTAGCGGCTGCAGATCCTCTGACCCACGCCTGAGAGTCGATCACAAGTTTAAGTCCAGTTCCCATCATCCTGTATCATCATATTTCCTGCCTGTGAAAGCATCTCCTCCATCAAAATAATCTTCTGTTTCCCACAGTGATGGTGAAGTCTCCAACAGCAGTTTTGTTTTCGGGGTATTTTGACTCCTCTGAGCTGCAGACACTCGTGTCAAAAACACGGCTGGACGTACGGCTCAGTCAAACGCTGTTACCATGTGTGTTCATACTTGCGTAAACACTAAACGTGTTCAAGACCTTCATTAAAGTGAACTTTGGTGCATTTTGGATTGAAAAATTATCCAGCAGAACATGAGCTCACTCTCCCTGTTTCAGTCTTGAGTTCTCCTTCATTAAACGATAAAATAAGTTCTGTTAGTTTTTCTAATCTTAATTTCATAGAAGGCAGGAGAAGCTGCCCCAGTTGGTGTTACTTTATGTAAACTTGAAGCTTCTTTGCATTCCTTCATATCCCGGTGATGCAGATTGCTTTTCTCCCTACTGTGCTTTCCAAATATAAATCTTCCCTTCATTTTCCAGGATTAGTTTGAACATAGGGAATTCACTAAGAACTCAAGCATTGAATGTAAAACATTCCTAATTTCAGTCCTTCGGCCTCTTTACTCCACCTTCCAGATGGCGATCTTCCCATCGTGTTTTCCAGCTCCACTGAGGACGTAGCGGTCCTCAGCTGAGCACAGTCCAGTCACTTTGTCGGTATGGCCGTGAAGCTCCTTCAGGACCTGGTACCGCTCTGTGTCCAGGATGTAAACCTTCCCTTTGGTTGAACTGCGACCCATGCCGCCAACCCACACCTACACAGCAAAGAGGTTCATTTGGTTAAATGTCAAATAGTCTCTCAAGCATCATTTAAGATAAACACTCATTAACAATCAGGTGGAAGTTGGGTAAGATGAGCCAATGGGGCCAAGTCGATCCTGAACAACTATACACTCATTTTTACTTTTTTGCTGGCGAAGGAGTAATCTTAGAAAATGTATTAGAGTTGAAGCTGTCATGTGACATCGAGCTGAGACAAACGTGGAGGCATCTGGTTATAATTCACAGCACCGCATTTGGGAAAAACCAAACACAGCATATGAGCACAAACACCTCATAGCAGCTGTGGTGGGGGGGTGGTGATTTTGGCTCGTTTTGCATCAACAGGACTTGGGCACCTTGCAGTCTTTGCAGCTGATCATGAACTTCTGTGTATACCAAAGCATTCCAGAGTCAAACGTGAGGTCGTCAGTCTGACAGCTAAAGCTTGGCTGAAACTGTCGCGCACCAATACAATGATCAAAGCCCGGACCTCAAGCTCACTGAAATGCTGTGGTGGGATGTTAAGAGAGCTGCAAGAAGGCGATAAAGAAGAATGGACCGTTTCCTCTGAATTACCCTGTCAGCAGGATAAGCTTTAGCCTCCAAAAAGGAACCGATTCTCTCATCACAAATTTGCTTTGTCAGCAAACTTTCTGGGCTACAGTTGTCTAAGAAAGTATCCAGTCCTGAACTTGAGAAATGCCAAACTTAGAAACCACCCACTTTCTGTTTCCAACAATTATTTTGCCCAATTTTTCTTCAAGTTGCTGAATGTCATCAACTTTTTATGGTCAGTGGATGGGAGCTTTGTGTGGATGGGGCTTTCTTCCTCATATGTGCAAGTTTACTGATGGACCCCTTTATTTGTGCCTTATATTGTTTTTAATTATCTGCTGCTATGGTTTCAATAGCAGCTAAGATCTGCATTATAATCACTTTATTCTTGTGTTGCATTCTTGACTTAAAGGTTAACTTCACAAAAAAATGTCTTACATTGCCCGACTCTCCCCTAAACTCCTGTTGCAACCACTTAGCTTCTCTTAGAATCAAATAAATGAACTAAAACAAAAATAACAAAAAACAGTAAATGGTATTTTGAATGTACAAATGATGCTCACTGATCATAATAATAACAACATCAACCATAGAAATAAGAATATTTTCCATATCGCTCTGTACGTGTATGTGCATGTGTGTTTTTATTAACCTGGTTTTTAACTTTAATTATGCAGTAGCATCCGATGCAGTCCTGTAGCGTGATGCGGTGGAACGGTTTGCTGCAGTCTTTAACGTGCCAAATACACACCTCTGCAGAATCTGCACACACACTCCACATTTCCTCCCGCTGACACAAACACATGAGGTGAAACAGGGTCACTCTTACAAAGTGAAAATACATTTATTAAAGAAAAACAATATTAAGAGCAAAGTGTGTGTTTGTACCTCTGGTAAGAGCAGAGCACAGCTGAAAGCAGTTGTGGAGCCTTTTTTTTGTTCTGGTAAATTCATGCTACGTTTTAATGAACCGTTCCTCCACACCTCCATTATCCTGTCTGTGGAGCCTAAAACCAGAGCAAAGAGAAAGAGGGAAAGAGAGAGTATTGGGTTTTCATCATTGTCATCTCAGGTTTTCCATTTCTCCAACTGTCCAGTGAGAAAGAAACTTACAACACCAAAGCGTGCCGTTGCAGCTGTAAATGGACTGAAGACGGTCACAGGGGAGGCGGAAGTGCTTCTTCATCTGAAGGACAAGGCAAAATTTTTAAAAAGCTGAAAGAGAAACACAAACAGGTGCGAACAAAGGTTGATATTAAACTAACCTGCAATGTGGAGACATCCCACAGCATGACTGTCCCCTCTGCACTGCAGGAGTACGCCACCTTTTGGCTGAAGAACAAACCAACTTTAATACAACTTTAATTACCGTACTTGTGTATTTTTGTTGTGGCTGTCGCTCTGCGTTACCTGTATTTGTCTTTGTCGGCCGCCAGTCCAGTGACCTCCGCCCTGTGCTCGGTCAGCTGTCTGTTACAGACCATGGCCACTATGCTGATGATGTAGATCACAGAGTCCTCAGAGCCCATCCACACCTGATCTTTGTCAACCTCCAACATGCAGTTCTGAAATCAGAAACATGTGTTACAGGTATTACAACAATTTCAGCCCTACACATTTTACCCGGAACGTCAAACAACTCAAAGTAATGAATTCTAAAGCTCCTTTCAGCTGCTGTCACAATGGGGTCACAACAGAGGGTGGCTTTGCATCTTTGATGTCAGAAGCTCTTCCAGTTGACCTGCTGAGAGCTTCATACAGGACGCGATACTCACATTGTCCACTAGGTGGCAAAACTGTTATAAAAACTACTGAAACACTATTCTATATGGAATACCTCTGTGTTAAATTGTGTAAATAGATTTGGAAGTTACAGCTAAAAATGATCAATAGAAAAAATGCTTTAAATTACTTTGTCTGCAATAATTTCATGATATTTTGTTAACGGCTGTTTTCAGGCTGCTGGTGAAAGTGAGAAATCATAGTCCCAGTGTTTTATAAGTGGTGAAAGAGAAAACACATACGGCACCTATTACTGTCACTTCCAACATATTTCATGTAACTGAACTGCACAGTTTAAGTAAAGGTTAGACTTAAGAGGTGGCTTAAAACCTCACAAATCCTTTCTCCTAGAGAAAATGTATATGAGGCTCGACCACTGGCTCCAGCCAGCTATCACTGGAATACGCTTTGTTCTTTGAGGGAATGTAAACTATTCAACACACACACACCGTGGATTCCCTGAAAACATGCAATTTCATGCTGAAAGATAATAATGTTTGAAGTGAAGCCACAGAAGAAGAAACAAAAACCGTTTAATATGTACCTGATGTTGGTGGTGTGCTTATCTGCTGATTTAGTTCAGCGATGAGCGAACGTCTGTCCAGGTGTTTTTATTTAGTAGTGGGAAAAAAAGACTACTAGCAGAGATTGAGAGAAGCCAGTTACCATGTAGAGGGTTTACTGTGTGAAAGGATAAAATCTGAATATTTACTGCTGTTTTTTGGGGGGGGTCTTTTCTTTTGATTTGTTTTTCATGCGTAGTATAGTAGCGCAGTCGTTAGCACTGTTATCCCACAGCAAGACAGTCCTTGGTTCAAATCCACTGACCTACTGCAGGTTAGGCTAAGTGGTGAGTCCAAACTGGCCATAAGTGTGAATCTGATCATGAATGCTTGACTGCCTGTGTGTTTTAGCCCTTAGCCAAGCAACCGGTCCATAGCGTACCCCTCCTTTTTGTCTTGTGACATCTGGGACAGGCATAAGCCAATCAATGTAACTGAATTAGATAAGTGGAAGAAAGTTTTTTTATGAATAAAAATAAAAATGTAACTCTTTGTTAAGAGTGGACCTACAGTGCTCAATTCCAGCTCCATATTTTATCCATTTACGTTGAGCTTGACTGTAGTAGCTCTAAAGTTTATGATTAAAAAAAAAAAAATCTATTTCATCCTCTGTCTGAAATTAGAAGTTTTAGCTTTCTTCTGATTGGTTGTCCCTTCAAAAAAAAATTTTTTGAACGGCAGATGGGTGGAGCTTTCGCGGTGATAACTCCTGGTGCATGACTCAAGTTAAGTAAAAATGTCTGGAACCAATCATTTAGAGCAGTCTGCCCCCGAGCGCTCGTTTCATGTGTCCTTCTCACCAGTCTGGCATTCCCAACATGGCAGGTGTGTGTGAGGGACCAGCTGGAGGCATCAAACACCATCACCTTCCCCTTATTCGCCGATACCCATAATTGACCTGAAATAGAGAACAGACACACACAGACAGAGTTTATGAGTTACTCAACACCCTATCATTACACTTGACCTGCACTGAATATTACTTTTACACATTTCCATGTCTTTTACTCCAGTGGCTACTTAGGAGTTTTCTTCCAGCAGTGTGAATGGAAACACTTCATGTCAATGTTATTTTGCAGCTCGACTCCACCCAACCAACCCAACGGTCAGATTTCTCCCAATGATTCAGCGTTTTTAAAAAATGCTACAGCTGTCAGGGAAGAAAAAAAAAGTTACATCTTGTGTTTTTACTTTAAGAAGCAGAAAAGGGCAGCAGAACAGGAGGAAAAGGGACTTATGAAGGGAAAGAGTTAGAAAAAGAAAAAGGTGTGGTGAGAACAGAGAGAGGAGGGGAGGGGGCGAACTGGATCTGTGCCAGGAACTCAATTCAGTGACCTATATTCAAACCGGAGAGAGAGAAAGAGTCCAAGAGAGCCGGGGAGGGAGGACCTGAATGGCCAGATTTGTTCTTTTCCACCAGCAGAAATCCCAAAGAGCAGCAGACTGCTACAGAAGAACTGAAATGTGTTTGTTAATGTGTGGATCACTGAGTGTGACTGTGCATGAGTGTGCTAGTGGCGGGGGTTAGTCTGCCACCAGCATGTCTTTAAGTGGACCCAGATGGCTGTCTGCTGAAGGCCACAGAATGGCTTTGAGGATCTTTTTTTTTTAAAAGCTTTTCACTCACAGCCTTCCTGCCACGTAATGCACCAGGCTGTCGGTGCCCCAGGATAAAAATCAAAGATGCAGTAAACAACAAAAGGCACAAATAATGACCACAATTCATAGGTGAGAGATGAAAGGAAGAAAAGAAATAAACCACAAACTACTTCCTTGGCAGTTACCATTCTATTGCTCTACACAAATATACGGATGAATCTCATTTAATTAAAAATAAATAAATAAATTCAATGTTATTTAATGTTTTTTCTGGTGTGGTGGAACGCACAGTCTGTTGTGTCTTCTTAGGTGTTTAAATCAGGTGACGGTGAAGACCATAATATCATCTGCATTCTCATAAATTCAAGCTGCCAGCCAACAACAGTCCACAGGTCACGTCCACCCAGAGACTTTCATTATACAAACTCTCTCTTCCGCTTGTTTACAGCCAACAACTAATTAGGACAGAAAAAAGTTCTAAAGTAATTACTAAAAAAAAAACCCTTCTGAAGTCCTTACATTTCTTCATAACTTATGTCCATGTCTGTTCTTTATACTTCCTTTTAATAAGAAGTACAGTCTGCAATCTTTCTTTTCAAGATTGACAGAATTATGAAAGGAAGAGAAGTACCATGAGATTGTTAAACGTATAAAATATTAACAGCTTACTTTAACAGCATGACAATGTTCCCAGACACACTACCAATGCAATTTAAGCAAACCTTGATAACAAAAACACACATTTGTACAGCCCTCAGTCATGGATTAGCCTCCCCAGAACCCAGACATGCCATTACAAATGCAGTTTTGTAATCACTATGTAAAGCACTTATCCTGTGTTTTCCTATAATTTCACAGCTGACAATAAAAAGAAGGGAGTCCACATATTTATGACCATTTATTTCAGTAATGAAGCTGAGGAGATGCCTTCCAAGCATGTTTTTAAATCTCTTGCTTTTCCTTTTGCCGTTTACTGTAATACGAGACCGGGGAAGGAAGTGTGGTTGAGAAACTTTGCATCTTCACGTGTTTTATGTCAGTGTGTGCAACAGTGATGACACAAACACGCCAGTTTTCTTTTTTTGGGCATTAGTCAACATATATGTCAGTGAATGCATGTTAGTGTCACAGTTAGGTTGTGAAATTTCTCTGCTGCTCCAAAGAGCCAATCATATCCTCGACTCCCACAGTGACCAATAAAAAAGGGGAAGACGCTGAAACTTGTTGTAACAGCGTTGATGAAATGGTGGAGAAACTGCCCGTTTACGGAACACATTTAGAAGCTGTGAGTGTGTGTCTGTGTGTACCTGATGTGTATAGAAGAACATCCACAGCCTGAGGGGAAGCAAGTTCTAGCGAAGGGTTAATTTTGTGCTTTAGTGTCTCTGCAGTTGTCTTGGGAACCATCATCGGGACTGGAGACAAAGCGAAGAGAAGCAATTAAACAACCAGGTGATGAAAGCACAAACTCACAGTGAAAGATTACTGTAGTCTCTGATGAGTCGTTAAGTTTCCAAATGATGATGAGCAGAGTTCTATTATGCAAACAGGTTCATAACCATAACCATAACAAAGCACATATTCCTCTACCTTCCATCTTGATGCGGTCAAAGTAAGCCAGCTTAGAAGCAGCGTAGATGGCCTTGCTGCTCTGAAGGCTTCCCACTACAGCGTCCATTAATAAGGCATTGGTCAGAGCTTGCTGCATGTATTGGGGATCCTAAGAGAAAGAATTCCAAGAGAGACAGAATTGTTTATTTAAAAAACAAAAAAAAAACGTAAGCGCTCACTAATGTACTTTTGAGTGATGCTCCAGTTCAACCCCAAGAAGCCAAAAGGAAAAAAAAACAACAATTTTAAGTGCACTTAAAAGCATCACAACAGGTTTTAATCAAAATCTAAAGATGACCCCAATATCTCTAAATTTGATTGCAGGGAAGTTGAAAAATCCAACAGACACAAAATCGTCTTTATAAAATAATATAATTGTACTAAAAGGAGTTCACAAATTATAAATAAATAAATAAAAAAGGATGAAAGCAAGAACAGGTGAGTGCCATCACCAAACCAGAGCAGGGGATTAAATACAGCAGCGATTTTCTTTTAATAAAAATGAATGAATTCCTAATGGAGTGACTAATCAAATCAAGTCAAATTAAAGTTGTAAGGCCACTCTTTTTCAGAATAACCATATTTTAGTTTACTCAATTGTTTAGATTTATGGTCTCAATAAAGACACTGATATTGCCATGATATCCAAATAGGAAAAGCTATAAATATTCACATCTGAAAATGTGAATATAGGCAAATTAAAAATAACTGAAATAATCAATGATTAAACAAGCTTCTGATTGATTTACATGTGACTAAGCAGTGCTGCAGATGTCTATCCTGTCAGACAAGCTGGACAATCATCACAGGCTGCCTGACTATAGAAACTGACAAAGGAAGTGAGAAATGATAAAAGTTTAAATAAAGAGAAGAGAACAACAGTGAGAGGGGTAAATGTGAGAGACAGATATTTTAGAGTTGCATCTTTGGGTTTCACAAAGGAAACCCCCTGTGTTTGTTCAAGTGTGCCTATTTGTGTTCATGTACAATTGAGGGAATTTCAACCACTCCCTCATAGGTCACGGCAGTGAACAGAAACTGACACACGCTCAAACTGATGCCTGAATAAACGCGAGGTATGAATAATAAACGACCAAGATAACTCAATAAACCAGCTTTCTTCCTGATGTATCTTTTCATTTTCCTCAATGATCCTTCACATCAGCACTCATACAGCCTCTTCATCACAGATTTACCTTGTGCTGGTCAGCTGTGAAGCGCCCGGCCCACATCTCTTTGACCATCAGGTTCCAAAGCTCAGTCTCCGTTTTCAAATTAGCTTCAAAAGTTTCCTTCCTTCCCCGAACACGAAGCTTCAGGCTTGGGATTCGCAGGAGCATGAAAGGAGCCGAGGACACCTTTACTTCCTAAAACGAAAAAACCCAAAAATACACAAAGACGACATCTACTGTAGATCTCCGTCTCAAGTCTTATCTAATTGTATCTTCGGTTTTCTCTTTAATCTCACCTCTAAATCTCGGTACTGCGCCACCTCCACATATCCTGGCCGTCCGTCCGTGAGCAGGAAGAGCCGTCGCTGAGTCATGGCGATTTTCCCCACTCCGCGGCTCGTCTTCACTGAAGACGACACCTTGAAGATGCACTCGTTGGCCTCAATGTGCTCCAAAACAGATGTTGGCAAACAAACCTTCAGATCAAACCAACACAAAAACCTGCATAAGGTGCTAATTTGTTCAATTAAGGTGTAAACCATGGAAGCTGGTTTCTGCCACTAAAAAAAAGAAAGCATCTTTTGCCAAGTACAAAATTTAAGGTTTTTAATCTCTGAACGTTTTAATAGGTTTTAATACTACCTCAAAGATCTGAGAAAAGAATTCAAATTATTTTGAATTATTTTAAATTCAAGAAAATAACTTGAAATTTTAAATTAAGGATGGCATTTTTCCCCGCTTACAAAAAGCAAAACTCAATAGTAGGTTTATAATTTAAATTTCAATCTACACACAACCACAAATCACTGTTAATGCTCCCATCCCAATTTGTTTAAAGTACAGTACAGACCTCCTGTGCCTCAGCCTCAGTCTCCTTCCAGATGGTGTAAAAAACTCTGAACAACTCTGGGCTGACCTGCTTCTGATGACCTGCATCAAACAAACATAAACAACAACTGAAGAGAGTTTGTGGATATCCTGTATCAAACCTACTTGGTGTGTAACAGTTTAAAACCTATCATTTAATTTAAAAAAAAGTTAACGATTTATGCAGAATTTATCTGTGGCGGGCGTGGCCTGCGGTGGCGTGCGGGGAGGGCGGACGCACCTGCACGCCATCCGCAATCATGCCCGCCGCCTTTATTAGTTGCACCGGGTCCTGTGAGTGATGTGGAGCTGGCAGCGAGTGCGCTGCAGCTCACTGTTGAACAGCAACCGTGTATGTGAGTGTATGATAATAAAGAATGCTGCAAAGCATAAATGTGTCGTCGGGTCTGCCATGGTCGTTCACATTATCAGAATCACTGTTAGAAACACATAACACAAATACCTAAGATATATATTAACATATGAATAAACAGAAGGTACAAAGAACAACAATAGTTGGTTTAGTTGGTTAAAATTCATAAAACATCCAGGATCAAATCCAAAAACGTGTTTCACCCTCAAGCAAGCAAGCTATGAGTGGCTCTATTTGTGTTCATCGTGTCTATAATATTTGCTCTATAGCAGACATTCTAAAGTGTTATAATGTGAATAATTAGATTTTTTTCATAATTTTAAAGAGTTAGTCAGCCATGATTTACTGCAAAGCATTACAATGTAGATGTGGAGAATTACAATATAATCAAAGCTGGCAATTTGCACATTGAAGTAAATATGTTGCAATTACAATTATTAAGAGTAAAATAAAAAAGAAACTTAACATTTAAGAATAAAAGTTCATACTAACGACTTCAGATAGAAACAATTCTTTAAATTGTCCTAAACCCCAAATTGCTTTATCCTGCTTCCCAAACTCTCATCAACAGGCATCTGCTTACTCTGAGTCAGCTCTGGTTCTCTTTCGAAGCATGCCTGCAGAGTGAGCGGCCAGAGGCTGCAATCCTTACTGTACAGTACATCACCCCTGTGCACCCCCACCCTCAACCAACCACCCAGAGAGATACGAAACTATGTTCACAGCCACTGAATCCCACACAGGCACCGCCTGACTGCCTTTTTCATTTATCAACGTTTACGTAACATGTTCTAAAATTACTACATAACCATGTGTTATGTTGTAGTAATTTTTTTATATAAACACCACTTAAGGTGTTTTTTTTTTAGTAACTAAACAAAAAACAGTAATTATAATAAATTTACAATGCAAAAGGAGATCCAAATCCTGTTGATGTGACTCTGAATCTTATCCTCCACAGCAAAAGTAGAAAGGAAAACTTGGCATTAGCCAGTCATAACATCAAACAGGATGTTGTGACATCCAACAGGATGTTGAGAGCTGAGAGGAAGGTTGTCAGATCAGTGACTGTGAAACTACTTGCACCTTGTAAACTGATGCTTCTTTAACTGAAAAAGTCACCTCTGTTCCGACTGAGAACACCTCGAGTATGTGCAAAAAGTAAACAGCAAATAAAAAGCGGTCAAAGGGGCAACACATGCCCAGTGAAGCTCTGGTTATGCCTTCAATGCTGCACGGCAAACCCTTCAAGAAAGAGTGAGGTAATGTTTAACCAGAGGAAAATATTTGCTTGGAAAAAGAGAGGAAGAAGGGCACAACACAGGAAATATCCTCTGTGTGTGTGTGTGTGTGTGTTGCCAAGTCTGACATGCTTTAGTCTTTCGCTTATATGTGTAAAGTAAGCAAACTGCCTACGTTTCTACATTTACTTCAGGACAGTAGAAAAACTTTGGAAGACGAAAAGTGACTGGAAATTAAATGTGTAATTCAAATAAAACATCTGAGACTTCTCACAGCTTTTAGGTTAAATGGTCACATAAATAAATACGTACTTACCTACAGTTAGAGCATCAAAGAGTCTCTGAATAGTTCCTTGGTCTTTAACAATGCCAGACTCCTGGACGCATTTCACAAACTCCTCGAGCTGCATGTATTTTTTCGGCAGCTGGAATCGCTTTATGGCACCTTCCTCGTGCCCGTTTCCACGGCCTGCACGTTCCCGCTCCTGGTCCCTTATGACCCGACTGATAAGCCGTTTGAGTTCGGCTTTCCTATCCGCCTGTCGGGAGATTTCAACATTATGGTGGAAGACTGTTTATTTTTCTGTCAGTAACATTACACACAACTCGCTAAGATGGACTTAATTCAGACTAGAAGGTGAGGTGGAAGCAGTGGACCAAAAGTCATTACTCTTAAAATAATCTGCAATCACCACCTTATTCTTTGAAGAGAAACTGAGTTGCTGACATGATATTTGATGCGGTGTACACGTCACAATCTTACAGAGGGAAGTTTGTAAAGAAAGAGCAAAACTATGGTAACTTAAACACAATATACTTGTGTTTAAGTGGCTAAAGATGTAATTAACTGAGGTGGATCTAGGCAACAGAGAGGAGTACAACACAGTTCCCAGTCATGACAACCTGAACTGACCTGTAAACGTTCAGACTCTGGCAGCGAGTCCACCAAGGACTTAACCATCTGAGAGGGAAAAATATCCGAGTCTGTCTTGTACAGACTCTGGAAGTCCTCTAATGCATCAAGACGCCTGTTGGACACAGTGTTTACCAAACCACGCAGATAATGGTACCTGAACAGAGAGATGGGTGAGATGTGAGGGATCTGACACTATATACACTCTTATTGTAAGGTCTACCTTATAATATAAAGGACCTTGAGGCGACTGTTGTTGTGATTTGGCGCTATATAAATAAAATTAAATTGAATTTAAGGTTCAGAAATTGTTAAAATGACTTGAATAGAGACAGAAAAACACAATTAACACAATTTATTATAGAAATAGTAATCATAAATTCATGAATCTATTTCCTTGTACATTTTTATAAATGTTTACTTTATATGAGATTTCAGCTGTCTTCATTCTCTCTGGAGAGTACCTGGCCAGTAGAGCGGACTCTTCCGGTGGTGTAGCATTAATAGCTTTCCCCAGTGAAGCAATCATGTCAGAATAATAGTTCTGGACGTAATGGTAGGCCAGTGGAGGAGGGAATTCTGGAAGACGGAAAACCTTCACTGCTTTCTTGGGGGACTTTAGACCTGAAGGAAGACAAATGAAAGAAACTGATTGCTACTGGATTAAATCACTTTCACTTTTCCTTAACTGGGACTGACCAACATCAGGTGTCATCTTCCTGGAGACTGATCTGGGACTGATGACGGATAAAGTTTCACTGACAGGCTGCACCAGATTTGGCAGGCTGGCTCCCAGCCTCTTGCTCAGCTTGTTGTCAGGGCTGGCGTATGTTTTGCAGCCAGACATAGGAGGACGCCAGGGACAATCCGTCATTCCACGATTCCTGAATAGAAAAATATTGACACAGTTTTCTTTATGGTCGGTGATGACATTTTCATTTACATTATTTACAGCTGTTAAATCTCTATAAACAAATATCTGAATATGAAAAACAACTATAATCATGGGATATGATGTTTGCCAGAATTTTGCTGGTTTCTGACTATAGTCTGAGTTTTATTGACCAATCATGCTTCAGCTGGCGTTGGTTGCACACACTGTGCAAAAAAAAAAAAAGCAAAAAAGGAGTGAATTTGCTAAAAATCAATTCTGACATAGCTCTTTAATCATGTGACAACAAATTTGTGTTTTATGGTGTTTTATTTTCTATTTATTTGAATTTGTAAACTTCGACTGAGGACAGAACAGGTGTTTTTAGCCAAGAAATCTGTTGCCTGCATTGGAAGCTTGTTATCCCCAGAGCCCAAGTCAGCAAACTAGCTGACATGTTACCTGATGACAGTAAAAACATCTCCAATTAGTTAATTTGATCATATATCATAACCCCAAATGCACACTTTAAGGTTAAAGACCTTCTTTGTCTGACAAAAAGTCAGGGAAGTCAGAGAAATGTAATTTGCTGAAATAAAAGATCAGTATTACCATGTAAGATGACATTCACTAATTGTTTTATATCTTATATCCATTTTTTGGTCCTTCTGACTAGTTTCCATAATTTATATGATTTGATTGGTTCCCATTCAAAGACAGAGTGGTAAAAAAACCTCTTTTTTCTTACAATGACTTCTTTTTTTTTTCCTCTGGCAGAATAAATTACTAAAAAGCACCACATGCAAAGGCTATTCATACTCTGGTTTTTGCCCAAAATTTCCCAGTCTGTGGGTCACTATAGAAGGATAAAAACTACAATCCCTCTTCCCCCAAAACACATAACAGTTATTATTATTAATAATGTACTGCAGAAACAGCAGTACCGAGTCAACATACCAAGTAAAGCAGCTCTGAGTTAATCCTGGTTTCACTTTCAGCCTCAGAAAGCTACTCAGTATATGCAAGGAATACAAACAGGAAAATGCTAAGTAATGACTCACAAGTAAATTATACTAAGACAGAGGACACCTGCTGTACCCGTTTCAGAGGCTACCACCAGAGACTGTTTGACAAAACAATTAACACTGACGCTGAAACCAGAGATGACATCGTGCTTTTATCATACCTGTGCATGAGATTACGTGTATTCTGCTCCATGCGGCTGAAGGTGTCCCATTTCCTGTTTAGCCGGTCACGCAGGAATGAGTGGAAGATGTGAGTTTCTAATACCTGAGATAACAACAAAGAGAAACATGCGAGAGAGGTCGGCATTTTTGTGTTTACCACTGTGCAAAACTTTTTTTTAATTTGTAGATGTGAGAGTGTACCTTCTTGTAAAACAGCTGGTCTGCTGGCTCCCTAGTTCTCAGAAATTCCTCGCTGTTAAAAACTCTGTGTTCATGGCTTAGAAAGTCCTGCACCCCCCTGACAAAACCATCAATAAACATGGCGTTGAAGCAAAGAAAGAGGGAGAGTGATAAAAAAATTTTTTTTAATATACTCAGTTTGTATAGTAGCAAACATTACTTCTATGACATTTGCAGAGCTTCACCTGAAGATGTTGACCACCAATTCTAGAGCGATATTTTGTATCTGTGTGTTGAGCCGTCTCTGCCAGTCTCTGCGTTGGGATCGCAGAACATTAGCATCGGTTCCTGCTGCGAGATGGCACAGCTCCAGGTCAAAATGAAGCTGCAGACTCTCTGCCCTGCACACACACACACACAAACACATCCCAAAAATGTAAAAAAAAAAAAAAATGGACTTCATTTAAAATTCATTGCCTTTGTAATTTAATTTAGGCTGTTTTTAGGGCAGTAGATTTAACATTTCGTTCAAAAGCTGATGTGATTTGAGCTGAAAGGGCAGCATGGCAAACCTCAGTTTGAACATATGTTTCTCTGTATAATCAGACATATTATGCTCACTTTTAGCTGGGGTGACCAGATATCGCCCTGTCCTACATTTTGACTGGTTCTGCTGAACAAGCACTTTCCTAAAGAGAAGGCTTTTTGTTATAATCAGAAAAACGTAAGCCTGCCTAATTTATACTCATTAGGAAAAGTCACAAGCTTTTTATCCTTAATGTATCTACTTAGCAAGAGATTTTGAAATATAAGATATTTTTGTCCTGTTCCTACTAGATGATAAGCCAGCAAGATGCAGAACTAGAGTTAAATATAACTCTTAGCATTGTTGACCTGTCCCACTTTGTCCCACACAAATTCCCGCATATTTAGTTTGTTGGGATCTGGTCACCCCATTTCCAACTCCATATTCTTATATAGAGCAGCTTAACATTCTAAACTGACCCTTGTTCATCTTATATTTTCCATCTGCCTGAAATAAATGGTTGTAACTCCTGTTCCTTAAAGGCCTCTCTCTCGAAGTCTACTTTCTTCTGATTGGCTGCCTCAAGGCCAGCGCTTCTATGTTCAGTGCCAAACTGACAACAGCTTAACACAACTGTCAGAAACAAAATGTTGGCCCACAGGGATTGTGTTGACATTCGCTGATTTAACTTATAGAAATCTAACTAGAGCACCAAAACTATAAAAGTACACAAAATAAGGAAAACCGTAACAGTTCCTTTTAATGTCACAGTGTCAATTAAGTGGTCTACTTTTACAGTAAGGCACAGGTTTGTTACCTTGACGTAAAGCTCTCAGCTGCAACCAAAGGGATAGCAGGCAGGTCGACTGTTTCACACCACGATGTCTGAATGCTGCCATCATCGATGTTCACAAGAATGAGGTCTTCTGTTTCCTATTCCCACAGACGAGCACATACAGTACAGTCGCATATATTGTAGGTACAGTAGAGCACAAACCGGCCTAACAGAAGACCTCAGTCTGACAAACAGGCTGCCTCTGTAGAATATGTGGACTCAGCTTAAATAAAGATGAATACAGTAAAGAACAAACAGCTATTGTTTAATACTGCATGCAAGCACAACTGAGACAATTTACAAAGAAATGTTTTATTTATTTTCTTCAATATTCATTCACGTCTAGTAATTAGTGTTAAGGTCATTATAAACTCAAGCTAAAATCCCCCAATATTTAAAACACCCTTCCTTAGATAAGAACGGTTTCCATGATCTATCTGCTGTCATGATTTGACAGCAAGGAAGGAAACCAAGAGTGTACACCCTCATTATGGTTTTAAAAAAAGCACACACACACACACAAAGCCTAATGTTTAAACGCTGATAATGACAGCATTGTACTTACTGCAGCAACCTCTTCAAAATGACTGATGTGACAGCCCATGAGAAAGGCAGTGGGAGCCATGATGAAGTCCAACATTCCCCTCGCCAAGACGGGAACATAAGGTTGCTGCCAGGACAGAGGCTGAAAGAGAAAACACAGCTAACACATTTAAGAATGAAAAATAAGTCAATATGGGCACTTTAACATGATGTTCTCTGCACTGACCTGGAGGTACAATAGCAGACACTCTGCAACCAGAGTGAGTCTGGCCCAGTCACAGGAGAACAAGACAAGTCGCTGCTCTTGGAGAAGGCAGGACAACACCTGGAGAGTGAAAAAAATACTTAGAATCTCATATTTTCGTCATATTTAAATGTCAAATACAATACCGTGCTGCCATATGCAATACCTGGAGCAATACAGTGTGAGTAAAACAGAGGAAAGGTAGATGCAGGTCGATGTCAACAACAGGACTGTCCTGATCCTCCCTTGATGGAAGATATACTTGAAGAGGACGAAGACTGAAAGACTAACAAAGAGAACAATTTTACTTTAAGGATCTATCAGAGCTGCCTGAGACAAAGATGATAAGGTGGAGTGATCTGATGGACAAAGAAAAGTTTTCCCTGACCACATGCAGCTGTCCAGGAGGAGGTAACGGTACAAGGGACAGCTTGGCTGAAAACTCTTTGACTGTCTCCTCAAAATCGGCTTGTCTTGCAGTTTGCAGCTGGACCAGGAGACTGAGCATGTGCAGATAGGCGGGCATGTGAAAGATTAATTTAAATGCATAAAGTAAAACACAACAAAGGTCAAGGTTATTTATCAGCTGTAGGTTCAAAAGAAGTTACCATGACAGGCAGTCTTTCAGGGCGTTGTAGTAGGGGAACTTGGAGATGATACACACAGCAAAGGGTGCGTAGAAACGTGCTTTACTTGAGCTTCCCCTGTGACCGTTCTGGAGTACACCTTCCTGACAGGACTGATACAAAAGGAAGCAAATGAGTAATACTGATTGTCAGCACTCATTAGTTATGACATGTCCTTCTGTTAATGAGAGAGTACATATTTGTACCGGCACAGCTCTGTAGTACTGCACAACAACTCCATGGGTTCGGTTCCCAAACATGTCAGTAAAAACCAGGAAGTGATAACTGTCTTGTTTCTGCTCACTGGCTAACTCAAGACCACCTAGATGAGAAAAACAGAGACAAATTAAGATTATGCCACACAAGAAAATGCACAGATGCTCGCTAAGTTAATCCTACTGTCAGTGTCTCCAAGAGACAAAGCAATAAGAGTGGAAATGTTCTGGCCACTAGTGGAAGCGGTAGTATATAAATGCTGTTTCATAATGTCTCTAAACGTAGTTTAAAGAGTAGGAAAATGGGAATTCTAATGCTCGTATGTGCAAAACATGAAAATAAACCCAGAGTGAAACATCAGATTCTTGATCTCAGACTGGAAAACTGCATCTAAGCATAATGTTCTCTAGTTAAGCAGCACTTAAATAACATGTGGTAAAAGAAAGAAAGAAGAATACCTGGCATTAGTAAAACCATGTCAGTCTAGATACAGTCATTTCCTAACAATAGATTGCTCAAGCAACAGACTGAATTATTATGCAATTGTGCATTTATCATGAGAGCATACAGCAGTGCTTTTCAACGTAATGTTTAGTTTGTCAGAATGGAAATTTACACAGAATACCTGGCAAACATAGCTCTGGTAAAGCAATGAGATCCAAATCCTTTGGAACACTGATGTCCTCTGTTGTTGATGACACTTCAGCACGATTGGCTGCTTCTCCATTAGTCAGAGTCTCTGCAGCACGATCTCTCC
>VUQR01009051.1:5703-37460 GCA_015108515.1 Hemichromis elongatus | reverse complement strand
CACCGACTATGTTTGGCTTGAGCAGTTCTGATCTCCTTGTCTAAACCTTTCGTAGTGAGTCCTGCTGAGAGAAATCCCAGAGCTCCAGAACTACATCGATCAAAGCCAGCTACCATGGTCGCAGGGTGGATACCTCATGTACCGTCATCACAGCTGGGTTGCTTTCATTAAGGCAGTGATACGGCTTTCTGGGAGACCAATTTCATTTTGAAACCTGAAAACTGTCTAAAATAAACAATAGTGAAGTCTCATATTGTGAAATCGTGTGTGTGTGTGTGTGTGTAGAGATGCATTGTGATGACCTTGTAACTGTGACTCGTGCTGCTTCCTGCAGGAGATCGATGTGTTTGTCCAGGAGCTTGTGTCTGTGGTCCAGCGGCTGCCTTCGTGCATCTCTGCACTGCAGAAATGAAATGAAGTTTTGAACATATAAACCTGATACCAGCAGGATGGCAGAGGGGCTACGTGCAGAGGCTTGTTTGGTGTAACACTCGTTTTCCTTGTATTCATGATATAATATTAGTCCCATGGAGAGTAAAGCTGTCGGTCCTTTGAGCTCAAGGAGGAGGTGCAGGAGAAACTAGCATGACTAGAAGCAGCGTACTGCTGACATTTAATGCCTCTGACTGAAGCACAATAAAGCCAGACAGCAGATGAAGCTGGTGGATACCACGTGGACGTGGAAGTGACACGTGATGTCAGACCTGGTAGATGAGTGTAGGTTAAGATGGGTCAATGATGCAAAAGGATGTCATCAGTACACTCACCCCAACATGCAGCGCTAACAGTGACTCAGTGAGGCGACCGTTCATTAAAGGTGGAGGCTGGCCAGCTGATGCTGGATCAGACAGCAAGTGTAATATTGCTGTTCACCTACACGTGTGGGGCAAATACTTTGTGAACATTGTGTGTCTGCCTGAGTCTTGTGACTGCATCGTGTAGCTATGTGGGGCGTGTGTTTCTGTTCTCTGGAACGATAAACTGTTTGACAAAGCTGTACAGAACCCCGGGTTAGGCCTGTGTGCTCACACCACAGAGGTGGCGTTGGTCTAACAGGCGTTTCACAGCTGAAGCTTATAGCTTGCTGTCACACAGCACAACTAGTCAGATGTGGAAGTCACTGTAGTTTGGTGCAGAGCAAAGTCAAGTGAATTTGAAGCCATTTCCACAGGAGGCAGTATTTCTTCTCTGGTTAAGATGAGGAGCTCACGTGTGTGCTGTGGTCAGGGAGCTGGGGCTGGAGGAGCTGCTGAGGAACTGTGAGAGCTTGGTGGGGAAGCTGCGTTGGCCTGACGCGGAGCCGTGCTTCCGGGACATGGCTGGGACCGCCCTCTTCACTCAGACGGCCTTCGATATGCTCCAGAACCACAGCAGGTACGGCAGGCGCTCGGTGCCAATCATGAAAACGGTTCTTTATCTTAATCCACCAAAGTCCATCTAGCAGTGTGTAATGATCCCGTTTCACATCAGCTGAAGCACAGAGCAGCATCACTGTGACTAAGCAGTACAGTGTTGTTTTTAGGGCCTGAACCCAAAAGGATCCATTTCCTTCCATTATGTACCTTTTTGCAAACATGAGTTTACATTAAAAAAGCACAACAGCAATGAAAAAAATCAATATTTTATTACAATTAAGTATGCATAACTTTTCTGATAATGGATCAATGGATGTCCCTCACTATGCTGCTTCATCCCAGGATAACTGCTGCTGTGGACAAAGTGGAGTTGCTGTGGCAGCAGCTCTTTTCTAAAGCTCGTTTACGGCTACGCGTGTTCCAGTTGCGTGACGATGCGCTGCAGGTGGGTCTAACACATGTCAACGTTTCTTCATTTTTATTTTTCCAAACCTAGTTTGACCACAAACTGAGTATCTGCAGGACAAATGTGGTTTTGTACATTTGGATAACCCTAAAATATGAAAAGTTAAATAATTTTTTGATTCAATTGCCGAGGGTGCAGTTCTGATTTTAAAAAAATGGATAAAAGTACCGATAATCATGTTGGTATCAGCTCGATGTTTGTGGAAGACTGAGTGCTGAGGAAACAAGAGACCAGATGAAGACAGCTCCCAACAAACGGGGACAACAAACGATCCACGGCTAAGGCAGTGGGATACTGGTCATCTTTGTCGCTTGGATGTGCTTTCAGATTTCTGAGAAGATTGAAACTCTTCTTGGAGAGAAGATCCAGCCCTACAGGGTAGAGATTGCCACGGACTCTACACAAGCTGTGAATCTGCTGTCTGAGTTTGAAGCATCCGTTCACACTCCTGCTATGGTATGGCTCTAGCTAGCATGTTATCAATCTAACCTTACAACATGGAGCCTCCATCAGATTCACCATGGCTCGGCTAAGTCCTTGTTGTTTGTAACATTACTGTTGCTAGCTGTTCTATGGATGCTGTTAACTAATGCTTGGAGTAAACGTCAGCTCTCACCTACCAGGCGCTGGTTCGCTGGGCTGACGATGTAATCCACACTTCAGCAGAGATTGTGCCGTTGGACGGTCGGCCCACGGAGAGCTGGGCTGCAGATCTGGAGCGGCTGAAGGAGAAACTGGACTCTGCCGTGAACGTGATTCTGCAAACCCTCAGAGCCGTTTCCAGCTACCATCGTTACTACAGCAAGGCAAGTGGTAACACCAAGTGCTCATAACTGGTTCGTCCTGTAGCGTGGAGTCGGCCCACAGCTGCCTTGTGAAGCAGACGCATTGGATTCAATGACAGAAGTTCTGCTTTGGAACCGAAGCTGACAAATAAACGTAAAAATGCCTTTACTGATGTAAACACTCACACCAATTTCGGGGGCAAATTTACATCTTTTTATCTTTTCCACACCGCGTGTGCCGGACTTCCTTCATCACACTGGCCGACGTGGCGTACGACCTCGTGTACCGGCTCACTAGCATTATTCTACCATCCTGTGCTGTCCAGCAGCAGTCGGGGTCCATTTTTCAATTCAAGGATAATGTTTAACTACTTAAAGACGATGTTGATCACACTGGTTCAGTTTGAGTCTAACTTTGTTGTACCTGGTTACTGTTGTCTAAAAGAAATCGTGCCCACAATGATGCTGTTTATCTGTTTAGGCCAGCTGCTGGTACAGTCGAGTCCTTTGCCAGAACTTCCTCCAGGAGCTCCTGTCGGGCGTTTGTGAAGATCCCGCCTCCATCCAGCTGCAGCAGAAGAACTGGGGGATGATGCCTGGGTGGAGATGCCGGCTGTCCACTTTTCTCAAGAACAATCCCCCTCCAGAAATGGAGGAGCTGCTCCATCTGTCTCATTTGGCTAATGCAATCCCAGATGATGAGATCCAGCAGACTGGGAGACGGATGTCTCACAGGTGACGTGATCGATTTTAAACCGGTTTTTCCACTTCAACAGGACGTGCAGATTGTTGCCTACAAAGTCATAGCTTGAGCTCAAGCAAATAAGTTGTGTGGCCATCATCAAGTTTCTTGCAGTTTGTGCAAAGCCCTTGCAAAGTGGACGCACCTTCCTGAGACATGAGATGTGTCGTCCTCGGTCGGTGGTAGGAGTCATTTATGGGCTGATGGCAGCAAACTTGACCTGGTAAAAACTGAACATGTATGTTCTCCTTTCATAAAAGATGATCCAGTGTGTCCTGTTGTAACAGGGTAATAAATGAAGCACTCAAGCACAGCTGCTTATTTGAATCTAATTTCTTTTTGAAGAGTAAATCACTCAAACTTAATGAAACCTTCTTATTTGAGCCTCTGAATGTGTGATTGTCACGAGTTACAAGCCACAGTCATGAAAACCAAAAAGATGAAATACATTTCTATCAAAGCTGAACCTTTTTAATTAAATTATGAGGAACGAACATCCATCCATTTGTTTTGTTGACCTTTGCCCTTTAATGGCTTGAGGGACTTTCTGAAATGTGTCAGAGTTTAGAGTCTGAACCCCGGCTTCACTCAAAGCCACCAAAATGTGATGTTTTAACCCAGTAATGAGTCCTGGTCTGTATTTTTTATCTCCAGTTAAAAACTGATTCAGTAATCAAAGCAAAGTTGTTGCTGGTGATTTAAATGGTTTTACTCCAGTCGTCTGTGGGATCTTGTCATTTCTATTCATTGGTCCACTGGGTCTAAATGGAGGCTCTGCTCATCAGTGAGTCGTATGATTCCCTTTTGTCCTTTAGCAGATGGAGGAATACTTGGAATGGATTTAATCAGCTGATCAGCTTCTGTAGCTTATGGCTACTCGGTTTGATCTCATTTATCCCAAATACTCAGTATGTCAAACAGACGCTCGACGTTTGGCTGAGCAGAACTGCGACAACAGATGATGGCAAATATTTATTTTATATTTCTGATGCCGTGATTAATTTCCTACTGACGATTATTCTGTTTGTTTACTTTATTCATCAGGTGCTTGACCCTGAGGAAACTTCTAAGTTCTTCTGGACCAGTGGCTGTGGAGCAACTCCAGAGGGCCCTCCAGTGGCAGTACGAGTTACTGAGGAGCAACCATGTGGCTCTGTTATCTGCTGATTGTCACACGTCCAAACCGATGCCACACCGTGTTTCAGAGTCGAACCTCGCTAAATGTAAAGGTGGTAAAGAAGCTGCTAATCTCTTTGGAACATCGCCCTTGGCCACACTTTCAGGGCCGGTCTCAGCTAAGGCCAAACCACCCTCCCCGTTTGCTGGAACCAGTGACTTTGTGGTACCTGCTTTAAGTCCACCTCAGATCCATGACATTATTACCAGTGTGTCAGACTGTGGAGAGCACAGAGAGGAGCGTGACTTGGGCTCTATAGGAAACTCTCCTAAAGCTGATTTGCTAAATCAATTTGAGATCCAAGTGAAACGCGTCGCTGCCGTGTCCAGTAACCCCTGGCTCAGCTTACCGGTAGAAGATTTGGAAAACTCCTACACTGTCAGCAGCACACAGAAGCCAGCACCTCAGAAAGTTGCTCGTGGTTCTTCAGACGAGCATGTCACCGCCACCCAGGCTAGCAGGTCTCAAAGACAGCCTACACCGGAGGCTTTGAGGAGCACAGAACACCGAGCATCCCAGAGCAGGGACTGGAGAGTAGATCCACAAAGTTGTGTGGAGCATCCTGAACTGAGTCCCATTGGCAGCGTTCTCTCCAGCACTGTTATTGAAGGAAGAGACAAGTCCATCTGTTCCACAGAGGGAGTTTCTACTCTTCTCTGGGATTCTTATGACCTCCACGACCAAAATCCAGATGATGACGATGATGATGGGTAATGTGTTTGGCTTCAAATGTCAAAATGTCGATCAGTGTGTTGCTTCTCCTACAGTGTGTCATTGATGCGCTGTGGGGTTTTTGCTATGCTCCTGACTACAGTAGCCGTAATGCTCCAACAATCTATCAAGCGGTGCGGCTTCGTAGCTCACCAAAGTCGTACTAAAATACTTCTGACAGGTTTTTGAGCGCAGTGTGCCACATAAGATCGGTCCGAGGTCAGTAAGCACAACCAGAATTCATACATAAGGCGCTCTGTTGATTTTTGAGAATATTGAAGGATTTTAGGTTCCTTAGTGCAGAAAATACGTTTGTTTGTTTTTTTCTTTTTCTAATTGTTGGTAACAAGTGACAATATAATTTGATTTGTCACATAAGGGGACTCTGACATAATGTAATTTGTGGTAAGGGCTGATCAGGCATCGTCCCCTCATTGCATTGAGAACCAGTAAAATCCCTGCAGTGGTGCCTCCATTATTTTCATCATAACACACTGACGCTGTATTCTCTCTAGATTCCTGTTGAAGTGTGTACTTTGATTCCTTATGACAGCAGATTAATGCGGGTAAGATGAAAGGGAGGAGGGAAGTACGGCAGCGTGGGGAAAGGGAAATGAAGCTGGTGCCTCGTTATCAGAGCTGAGTAAGGCCTCACTATTGGCTTGAGTTTGTTCCTTTTACTCATCAAAGGATTTTCTTGTAGTGTATCATCAAATTGCTTCGAGTGCAGCTGTAGTGAGTATCAGTCTGAATGTCCCTAGCTTTGCTTAAAGAATTGCCTAATGCCTTATTTTATTCCCCTTCCTGACTTCCCAGTGCGTTGTCCATGAAGGACTGGGATGTGAGGGAAGAGGAAAGTCTGAGGGAAGTGGAGAACATCTTGGAGAAGACTGGTGAAATATTAGCGGTGAGAGGTGGACCTCGAGGTGGATCATTTGAGAAATAGAGGATGCTGCTGGTTGTGACTTTTGGACTGAATGGAGCAAGTTTTATATTTTGCAGGAGGAGGAAAATGTTCTGGCTCAGGAGGCTGTGCTAGATGTGCTTCTGAGGACGGAGGACAGGCAGCATGTGTGGAGACTGTGTGATGGAGAGGACCAGCTTGATACGGTGGGTAAAGCATCCAGCACATCAGTTCTTTCTTACACATTCTTTTCATTTCCATTCTTACTTTTTAACATCAGTTTGTTTCAGTTATTCCCAACTTTTAGTTTTAGGTTTTAGTTTTTAACTACTTGTCCACTTGAGCTGTCACAGAGTCATCTGTCATCTTCTGCTTCTAATTTCTACCCAGTGTGTTGACTCCTGCTAGGATCTCCTCTGTAGCCTGGTTGTGTTTGAGTGTTCTTGCCTCAAGTAGTGAAACAAGCTTGTTTCCTGTATACGGTAATTTGAAAGGTTCTGTGCTTTGAAATGGCTGAATCATCCTCAGGCTGACACGCGTCTGTCAGACATGACTGGGTTTGTCTTATAAAACGTCCGATTCAAACTTTATCGACATTTGTGTTCCTTAAGAACTCTTTATCGTGTTAATGTCTAACACACTCAAAGTTATTTTGCTGATGGTTGTTCTGAAAATGATTCCAGACTTGAGTAGATATCAGGCCCCGTTAAGGCCTGAGGCTCACCGGCTCAACTCAGGTTTAATTTACTACTGGTTCCAAAAATGGGTCGGTGATGGCCAGAATGGAAAAACCCGGTTTGCCTGAAGAGAAGCCTAGAAACCAGTGGGCTTGTCACAGTAGGTGTCCCGGCTCGTTTGATAGGCCCTTGGGTGTTCACTGTATTTTTCCTTCTTTTAAGATGTCATCCTCCAAGCTGGCTGAAGCTGCTGTTCTTTGTTTCGACGACTGTGATGGTTTCATCGACCCCATGTCAGCTGGGTCTGCATGTGAAACTAAAGCGACCTCAGATGGGCTCTGCAGGGAAGCTCCAAAGGTATCCGACAGCAGGCCTGACCTGCTGATGGAACTGAGAAAGGTTCATATCCTCGACCGGCTGATCGTGGAAGAGAACTTGCAGATCAACAAGCTTCGATGCAGTAAAGAAAAACCCAACACTGAGCTCTCGGAGGGCAAACCTGTGGCTACAAATGTGTTACTGACTGTGCACAGTGAGAGGGAGGCGGCAGACTTGGAGTTGGAAAAGAAGAAGAGTATAGAAAAAGAGTTTAAAGTGAAGCAGAATAAGGATTTTGATGAAGAGGTTAAGGAAGGTTCTATAACTGAAGGGCCTAGAAAAGAAGCTGACCATCCGGCGCTGTGTGATCTCTTTCCAAACAGCTCTGGAAGCTCGGTGGCCAGCCTGGCCACTGAGGGCTCTCAGAGTACACGTGTGACCAAAGAGGTTTCAGCCCTTCAGGTAACCAAAGGGGCTTCACCGCAAGATGTGGCTCAACTGCCACTTTCCTATTGTCAAGATGCTACTGGTTGTACAGTTGGTGTCAGTATATAACCAAACCACGTTGATGTCTTTTACTTACAGGAACCCTCTGCAGAGGCAGGTGTCCAGTTGCAGCATGTCTATGCGAATGAATTGTCCAGAGCTGCTAGTTCATGCAGTCCAGAAGCATCTTTACTCTCTGAAACGAGGCTAGATGACGGCACCTTTGGCCCGGGTGGAGAATCACTCCATCCTCCCAAGTCTTTGCTTCCTGTGAACGAAACTCCTCACTCCACAGAGGTGACCTTGGATCAAGATCATTTCTTAGATGAAGTGCAACTTCATCTAAGAAATAAAGTACTTGAAGATCTGCCAGAGAATGTACCCGCAGACACCAGCCCCCGCTTGGTGTCCAGTCCAGATGTAACACAAGATAAAAATGATGACTGTGTACTCTCAGAGAACTGTTGGGCATCACTGCAGCACTCGTCTGAAATAATCACTAAAAATGTGCAATCAGCAAAGGACATCCGCGCGCCATCTCCTGCACAGGACCACCAACCCGGACAGTCTGTATCCCAAGTGTCTGTCGATCAGCCTCTGGAGTTTGACCCAGGTGGAGGAGAAGAACCAAATGAAAAGCTAGCAGATGGTGTTCAGAGGTCTGAGGCTCTGAGAATCTCTGGGTCACCTGAAAGCCACGCCCAGTTTTATAGCCCCCTGAGAGAGGTACACGGTCACATCCTCCTCCAGCTGTCACCTTTTTGTCTTCATTTAAAACATTGTCTCGTATTTAAAACCCTAACTTGAACATTAGTGTTTAGTTCTCATGAAAGCTTTGTCCAACCCCAGGCCTTATAATCGCTGTGTGCCATGTGTAACTGAGCACATATACTGTCAATGTAAGGCTAAAGCGCTGTGGCCACAGGTGGAAGCAAATCAAGTTGTATTTGACAGTTTATTCACAATATAAAATTAAAAGATCATATCAGTGCTTTTGAACCTCTAGAAATAGATTTACAATAGCGTGTGTGTGTGTGTGTAGATTGCAGATTTCAAGAGTGCAGTTGTCCTGGATGCAGGCTCTGGGTTGATAAAAGCAGGATTTGCAGATCAGGACCTGCCAGACGTTATATTCCCCACAATAATCGGAATGCCAAAGTACGAGGTAAGAGGATTCATCACTAGAGGCTTTGGTTTTAACTGCTGTGCCTCAGGTCGGCCCCTACCTGGTTAAAGCGACTTTGAGCTATAAGTAAAACTATGGGGACTCAAGCCCTGGGGTTTGTTTCTTCTCCCGTCTTTGCAGGAAGTCCTAAATGCTAACCTTGAACGAGAGGCCTACGTTGGTCACGATGCAGAACGCATGAGAGGGGTTCTGACTCTGAAGCATCCCATCAAGAATGGCATCATTCACAACTGGGATGAAATGGAAAAGGTGACCCTCGTGTCTGCATGCATGGTCAACAACTGGAAATGCAAAATGCACGTGTGCCGTCCGCAGGTTACAGCGGTTCACAGCAGATACGCTGGTTGGATGCCATCGTTGGTCACACAGTGTGTATCACAGCATTGCTGCTGTGAAAAGGTTCCTCTGAAGTCTTCACTCAGAGGCAGGACTGTCACTGAGGCTCAGAGGGCCTATTTGTCCCTGTGGATTGATCTGCTTTGTCTGTGTTTTGAGACCTCACCCACTTTCCAACTTCCCTACCCATTAACATACTTCCCTGCAGAGGACCAACGGCTTGGTGTGTCCACAGGCTCATTTACTCTGTGCTTGACTTTTTGTCTCTTAGATCTGGCATCATACGTTCCAGCAGCTGGGCGTGGAACCTGAAGATCACCCGGTTCTCTTGACTGAAGCGGCCATGAACCCCGTGAAGAATCGTCAGCACATGGTTGAGATCATGTTTGAGTGTTTCAACGTGCCTTTGACCTACGTAGCCATGCAAGCGGTGCTAGCGCTCTACGCAGCAGGAAGAACCACTGGTACTGCAGTCGCTGGCCTCCATGCTGTTTGAGGCACACAGATGATGTCTAAACCACTCAGACCTGATCCTGTGATCCTACCTGTGTGTTTGATGTAGGTGTGGTGTTCGACTCTGGGGATGGAGTGAGCCACAGTGTGCCTGTGTTTGAGGGATACTGTCTACCTCATGCTGTGCAGCGCTTTCCCCTGGCTGGATCAGATGTTACTGTGCATCTCAAAAAGGTATTCAGCACTTCTGTTAATGCCCAGAGTAGGAGCCGTGTTATCGATTGCTCAGGTAACTTGATGTGCACGTCATTATCCCTGGATGGTTCCTAACTTAAACGATGAGACAAAACCAACTTCCTGTGCTTCAAGCTTCTGCAGGAACAGGGAGTGTGCATGCGCACCTCAGCAGAGGAGGAGATAGTGAGGGAGATGAAGGAGACGTGCTGCTGTGTCGCTCTCAGCTATGAAGACGAGTTAAGTCAGGGGCAGTCATCCAGCAGGGAGATGCATTACACCATGCCGGACGGGCAGGTTGTTACCCTGGGCACCGAGAGGTTCAGGTAAAGGCTGCGGGGGGGGGGCTGATGTTTGCTGTTTACAACACCTGAGTCTTAGAAACGATATTGCAGTCACCTTGCTCATGTGTAGCACAGACTCCTCAGCAGAGTGTGTTCCCTTTGTCCATCCAGGGCACCTGAGATCCTGTTCAAACCTGAGCTGGTTGGACGGGACCATTATGGGATGCACGAATGCATCCACAGGTCAATCCTCGGCACAGACATTGACCTGAGGCGCTGCCTCCTGGGAAACATTGTCCTGTCAGGTAACCTTTGGTTCTTGGTGAGGCGTTGCACTACAGTGTGTCCTGTGGTTTTACCAATTCTGCTTCATTTGATGTTTTGTCCTCTCCTCCTGAAGGTGGGAACACTCTGCTGCCTGGCCTGCCTGAGCGACTGCAGGCTGAACTCAAAGGCCTGCTGCCCTCAGACATGGGGGGCAGCGTTTGTGTTACCAGCCCCAAAGACAGAGACTTCTCAGTGTGGAGAGGAGGAGCAGTGCTGGCAAACATGCCCACCTTTACCTCTGCGTGGATCAGTCAGGAAGAGTACGAGGAGTACGGACCGCAGATAGTCTTCAGGAAGTGCTTCTGAAACCACTGTTCAAGGCCGACGGCTCGTTTCATCAACGCGCCCCCTGACTGTGTGGCGTCCTACGTTCCTGTTCTTTAGTGGAGGTTTCCTGCTTTACTTATGCTCCTCCTGTATTGCCCCACTAACGCGGCAATGAGTTGATCGAACATTCCCATCCGTACTGTTGCCGTCGCTGTAAAAAACGTATCTAAAGTCTAAATTTCTGTGTCCAAAGAACTTAAGCCTAAATATATTCATGTTTGTGATTAAGGGGCTGGAACTGAAGCTGCCCTTTGATTCATGTCTGTCTTTGTTTCCAGGATGCGCGATTGAGAAACGTGAAGAGATTTTGACGTGCATGTCTGATATTGTCCAAAACCTAATTTATTGTTTTTGCTTTATGTGAACATGATATCGTGTGCTGCACATGTCCAGCTGTGATCTGCTGGGATTCTATGAGCACTGAATGCTGAGTGTTGGGACCTCTGCAGAATTTAGTCTTAAAGTTTTTAAAATGTTCAAACTCTTCTGCACTAAGGGATTTGTCACAATGCGACTTTTAGTGATTCCTTTAGATAATATCACATTTTAGTTGTAATGACATATGACAGGATGTATTTGTGTTGTGCACAATCTCTTGACTGCAGCGGCTCCTGACACTCGTCGCGTGGCTCCAGTGTACATGAGTTTTCTGAGGTCGTTGCAGGTGTTCCTCTGGTACTTGGTGAACTTCTTTTCCAGTGTGGGGTCTTTTCAGTGAGTTTTTTGTGGGGCCATCGTGTGTTTTACATGCCTGCTTGCACAACTGTTCCTTTTTGTGGACCCTGTGATGCCAGACTGCTCAAGTCCCTTTACTTCCACCCCAGTTGCAGCCAGTGCTTTTAGACTTGGTCACTTGAAGATTTTATTATTTATTTTTTATTCTGTGCATGAAATTCAGTTGCATGAGTTTGAATTCCACCCGTGGGTGTGGGTTTGCATGAGTTTTTTATGTTTAAGTGTCGGTCTGAAAGCACGGAGCTCGTCACGTGGCCTGGAGCTCTGCTCTAATGTGGAAAGGACGGAACTGTGACAGCAGGAGCTGCTGTTTCTGGCATGTTTGAACAGGCTCATGGATTGTGTGGCTCTTCTCCTCATTGTACTTAAAAGCCTGGACTGAGTCCAGCAATGTTTTTCCTGAACTGTCATTTTTCTAAATAAATATTGTAATCATCATCCTGCCGTCCTGACTTTGTTTCAGCTGCAGACATCTCTGAACGTTGAGGTGATCTGTTAGTGGTAGCATTACCACAAACACAGCATCGGTAAAGACGAGCCTAACGATGACAGCAGTGAACTAAAGCACACAATCCAATCGTATCAGGATGGATGAAGGTAAACAGGTGAGACTCAAAAAATTAGAATATCGTGCATAAAGTTCATTTGTTTCAGTAACTCGGTTAAAAATGTGAAACTAAAATGTGAAATAGTAATCACATCCAAAGAGAAATATTTCGAGACTTTTTTTTTTTTGGTTATAGTTTTGAGGATTTGGCTTACAGCGTATGACGATCACAAATTGAAAAGCTTGTTAAAATAAAAAGTTCAATATTTTAGCCTAAGTGTTGCACTCTAATCCACTAAATAATCCTAAACACCTGCACAGGTTTCCTGAGCCTTTAAATGGTCTCTGGTTCAGTATCACAATCATCAGGAAGCCTGCTGACCTGACATTTGTGCAGAAAACCATCATTGACAGCCTCCATAAGGAGGGAAAGCCTCAAAAGTCGTTGGATGTTCCCAAAGTGCTGTGGAAGAACGTACACACGTCCTGTTGCTCCCAGCTCTCTGGGTGCTCGGCCCCCCAAAGCTCTCATCCTAGAATCGCCCCTGACTGAAACAAATGAACTTTACCACGATATTCTAATTTTTGGAGTTTCCCCTGTAGTGTTGGATAGGAAATGACACCTACGTCCTCTAGAGGAACTGTAGAAAAGGGCTACGGCGAAGGGGTACCCCACATTAGGGTTGCACCAGAGAAGAAGGAAAAAGATGGGGGGCTCTAACTGATGATGAGGATAAGTACCGGCTTGGAGGCCCTAAGAGTCAGATACCAGGAACCGTTTGGTACTTCCAAGAGATTTTGTGTAATTATAACATTATGGAAATTATGACCAAGTTGCATAAAAAGTAAAGGTATATATGCACGACCCTTTGTCACGTATCCAGTGTCTACAGGGTGAAGTCAGCTTCTGTGTCTTAACTCTGATACTTGAGGTCTATTGTGTTACTCAGTGGGAGGGAATGTCCTTAACAGATGGGAAAGACTTTGAAAAACATGAAAGGCTCTTCAAATATAGTTTGGTAATCTTGAAGCATTAATGCCATTAGACATGAATTTATAGAGAAATGTGTATTTCCCCTCAGCATGGACTTTAGATATGCCGCTCCTCTGTCCTGGTGATCGGTCACGTCCCGTGTGTGACGCTGTCCACGTGTCCTGAAGCCATAAAGACCGTGAATGCTCTTAAAACGTCTAAACACGAGTCACAGTCCGAGCTCGCTCCGTTATTGGAGTCTCGTTGGATGTGTGTGTGTGTGTGTGTGTGTGTGTACTTGTTTATTTTTATTTCCCCCAGAACTCAAAGGATGGAGAGCTCTGTTTAACTGCAGCGCACTCTAGTGGACACACCGTTACCATGGAGACCGCTTATCAACAGGATACACCGTTACCATGGAGACAGCTTATCAACAAAGCGCCGTGTGTCCGCCGGTGCAAATGTCTCGGACTGGAGCGGAAAGCCTGCTGAAAAGCGTTATCGGCCACGTTGTGCAGGAGTGCAGGCTGAGGGGAGACGCGGTGTCGGACAAGCTGGCAGCGTTTCTGGTCGGTAGATAAAGTAGCGCTTAGTAGCTGAGCTGCTGCTGCCGTAAAGCTGATGATGTGTTGAAACATCCACAGGTGAGCGCCGTGCTGCTGGACCCCAGAAACGGCTTCAACGTGGACAGGAGCCTCACTAAAGAGGATGTACATAAACTGGAAGAGGTGAGCGCCTTCGTTTCTTTTGATCTATCTGCTTGTAATAAGCTCATCGTTCAGGTTGGAGCCTCCCTTGGTTACCCTGAGTGGACTCAGGTTGCTGCAGACTTCCCATGATGCACTGCGTTGCTTCGCCATTCAGTGAAGGTTATGGGAGAAGAGCCCAGATGTTTGGAGTGGCTGCTCTCCTCCGCTCACTCCTGATCATCTGCTTTTTGTTACTTGTCTACTTTCTGTTTTTCCTTTTTTGATGTCTCATTGTGACTGTTATTCATGCTGAATAAAGACAGTAAAGTCTAGTTTATTACCATAAATTACACTCATTACTGCTTTTGGTGTGAGACTAACAGAAGCGTGTTTGTGATCTCCGTCTTCCAGCTGTGTCTGGGTAAACTCACAGAACAGTGCAGCCCATCCCTGGACACCATCAGAATGCAGGTGTATTTTGACATGAACTATACCACTAAGTGTAAGTATGAACACGTGTGTAATATACGTATAGGTTTGCTGGAGGTTGTTCAGTTTTATTTCAGCTATATTTTTCTACAAAACATCTGCCTAGTTTTGGTCTTTCGGTGACGTCTACAATGACCGATTATCAGCATCCATCTGGTTCTGTCTGCTTATCTGGGTTTGGGCTGCAGGGGCAGCAGTCTAAGCAGAGAAGCTCCCTCTCACCAGCTGCTTATTCAAGCTGGTCCAGGTGACATAATGTCAGCCTGTCCTGGGTCTACCCAGGGTCTCCTCCCAGCATCCTAGGAGATACCTGACCCACCTCAGCTGGCTGGGTTCCATGGGAGGAGTAACTCTACTCTGAGGCCTCTCAAATGACCAAAGTCCTCACTGTGTTTCTCAGGGAGAGGCCAGCCACCCTTTGAACGAAGCTTATTGTATCTGCAGTCTCATTCTTTTAGTCACTACCCAGAGCTCGTGACTGGGCTGTGTGATATGACCAAAGGCTCATCCTGATAAAATAGTGCTTTTTCTGTAAATTCGCTGAATCTCGGGCAGCTCGACCTGTGTGAATGTTTCCAGCTGGGCTTCATGTACCTGGAGTCGAGTGTTTTGATCGATGCATGAAGCGAGATATTTTTAAATAAACGTTGTAACGGATGCTATTTCCTTTGTGAGTACTTATTAGACGGCGTGCTGCGGGGAAAAGCCTGTTCCGAGGTTTGAGTCGAAGGTTTATTTGGAGCACCTGAGGCTCTTTTTTGCTTCTCACCCATAAACCCTCTCCGTACTGTTTCATGTGATTCTGGCATCGGTGGCTGACGAGGTTTGTCGTGTTTGAGTCTGAGGTGGGGACCGGTTTGTGGCATCGTTTGCATGTTACAGTTTTGTGGTGCGTGTCAGACTTTTCATAACCCAACCATGTCCATGCTACAGAGGCAGCCCCTCGGTTAGGACTAAGGTCCTCAGTTAGTTTGGACTGGTCTGTCTGTTTGGAGCGACCTGGTTCTGCTTCATCTCCACTGGCCCTGCTGGGGTTCTCCGTGCCCTGATGAAAAATTATTGCCTAAAACAGTTTATTTCGCAACACCACAAAACAAACGATAGCATTTAATATGAAACGATAGATGCTTTCACATCGTAGCTGTACTCATGGGTGAGACTGTAGATTGAAGGTACATCGACAGCTTTGCTTTTACAGACCAATACAGCGTCCACATCACTGCAGCCCCAGTCCATCTGTCAGTCTCCCACTTCCCTCTCCTCGTCTCCCTCAGATACTCAGACTCCTTCACTTCTCTTACCTGAGGGCTGTGAGGTCTGTTTCAGCAGTAGGTCTTCAGTAGGTGTGCAGGGGAAGGACGTAATGCTTTCCATGTGTTCATGTACAGCTGCTTTGTTACTAATAAACTGTGCTGAAATAAATAAAATCCTCCCATTATTGCTGTCTAGTCCTATTTGTAGCTAAAGTGTTGCTCTTTGCCATCAGAGGTTTTTGTTCTTTACAGTCCAGCATCGGCTCTGCTAGGTCGGCTCATTTTGGGGCCAACAGACGAGGCCCCTCTGAGTACTACACAGAGCCCAATAAAGTGATAACCAGATGTTATGTTTAGATGAGGCGTCTAATCATAGAAAGCCTGGGTGTGTTAAACTGCAGTTCAGCATAGAGGTCATAACCCCCGTCTTAACTCATACAGTTCCAGACTAGTTAAAACGTGTGTTGGTCAGCTTAGAAGCTGATGATCTGAAGGTGTCAGCTGTGGCTTTATTTACTCTTTTTTGCAGCGCTCTGTTTGAGCCACGTACAGACTTCAGACTGCCACAAGGTGTTTGCTAACAAACTGCAGCATTCTCTGCATGATTATACGTAGTTACCTGGTGAAGCACTTGTATAGTAACAAAAAGGAAAAAACATAAGAGTACAGAAACAACGACTTATGGCGATGACCCTTTGTGTCTGTGCAGGTGAGTTTCTTGAGGATATCCACCAGGCAGAAGAGTCCGAGCTGAGTGCACTGTGCAGAGAGATCGCTGACAGCAGGGCGGAGTCAAGGAAGGACTTAGATGGCCTTTACCGTAGAATCACCACTTACATCCTGCTGCGCTCTGCTCTGGGTTCGCCTACAGATACCAACACTATGGAAGACGCTACAGGTCTCAGTTCATTGTCATGTCTGTAATGTAATGCCACGTTACACCAAAGACTGTGCCCCAAATAATCTAGACAGCAGTAATAATCAGCTGTGCAGTGAATGATGGCGGCGGCAGTGTTGGTCATACATGCAGTGTGCCAAACGTCTGACGTCTCCTCTTCCTTCGCCATAGCTGTGCTGCAGAGCGTCTTCTCTCAGGCTGAACTGGGAAACTTTCGAGTGGCCTCAAAGAGACACCAGGAGCAGCAGCTCCGTGAACTCACCATGATCGTTACTGGGATCCGACTCGTCAACACCGCCGCCAAGAGGGATGAAGAGGAGGTTGACATGCACGAACTAAGTACAGTTTTTATGCTTATGTTTCACTTTGCCAGCTTCAGATTGATTGTTAGAAGACCTCCACTGTAGATTTAGCTCAGTCTCTTTTGCTATTTGAAATTATAAGCAGTCGCATGCAGTTAAAATACGTTTAGAAAATAAGTCTCTTGAATGAAAAATGAAAAGGTCTTGATGAACCAAAAATTCCAGCCCACCGCTTGTTTTCATGTCAGATACTCTGAAATGAAAGCAACAAATTTGTGTCCATGATCAGTCTGGTAATGGTGGTCTGTGTACGACCTCGCAGAGGGGACAACACGTCTGCAAAACGCAGTTTCACTTCAGCAACATCCGTGTGTGTAGCTTTGCGCTGAGGTTTAGAACGTACACACCGTTGTTCTTGGTTAGGCTCGGACCTTTCTAGCAGTTTCCTTTAACCAGGTTGATAACTTAGGTGTCCGAGACATGAATGAAGTGCCCTGGCTGGTCAGTATCTATTTCGATATGCTGATTTTGGAGATGACCTGAAACTGTGTCTACGTGTGGTACGTTGTCTGGTAACATATCCCTGTGCACTCCAGTGAGATGGCGTCATGGTCTGTGGCTGCACAATGTGTGAAGTGATGATGAGGTGGACCAAAAAGCAGACAATCAACAGGTGTGAAACTGTCTCTCTGGGAGAGACGGGGAACACAAGAAAACTCAGAAACATCGAAAGAATAAACTCAAAGCTAACTAGAGAAACTTGCATCATCGTTATGATAAAAAACACAAAAACACAATAATGTCAATATGCTGGATCCAAGACCTGGAATTACTAATGACCTGATGAGGTTTATACCATTGTGCTCAAACCAGGACCTCCATTAAAAGTAGTGAGAACAAGGGTGGCCGGTTCACCAGCTGACATTCTGTGCAGGCTGCACACTATTGGTGCATGTCCTCTGCATGCCGACCTATAAAGTTAGCCACATATTTGCTATATGGGGTTATGAGCTGCTTGGTAAATAATGGTGGCTTATCATCACTAACAACTGGATGTGTTGTTTTCTGTGTGAGTGTCATAACTCACTCGATACAGCTGGTCTCTGAGTGTAGGTCAGTGCTATGTCAGGGCACATCCTTTGACTATCTTCACCACCTGGTCAAAGGCTAGGCGTGGAGTATCACCTTGAGACTGCTCTAGTGGGAACTCCCCCATGGAGGGAATTGCAGGGGCTGAGGGGGGCTTTCCTCCTGGTCCTCATAGTCAGCGTCGGACAACCTTGCGTCACCACTAAGTGCAGCGCATCCCCACACACTGCCACTGGTTATCAACCCCGACCAATCTGCGGGAGCTAACAGCAACCTTGACTTTTTGCATTTGACCCTTGACTGTCACGGTCCTGGGTCGGTGACCAGTGTGTTGTGTTAACATTAGTCGTTGAGTTGTTTCATATTATATTCAGTGTTCCTGGTTTCTAGGTTTCTGTTCCATGTCTTATATGCTTAGTCTTAGTTTTTTGTCTTTATGTCTTCCCTCCACTGAAGGAACAATGGACTGGGAGGTCAGTTTCTTCATGATTATGCAAATTGTTATGACCATTGTTTAATAACCATTGATCAACAACCATGAGTATCATTCACAGAGAGTTGGGGAATGGCTGCAATCACAGCATTGTAAGATGGTGACAGATGTACCCTTAGGCCCCTCCTCCATTCAGAGATGGTCTTTCCCTCCTTGACTCCGTGCTCAAACCAGCGTTCCTCCCTGTCCAGGATGTGTACATCCTCATCATTGAAACAGTGTCCACTGGCCTGTAGGTGTCGATAGACTGCAGAGTCCTGGCCTGACGAGGTGGCTTCTTCTATCCGCCTCGCCAGCGTTTGTTTGGTTTCCCTGATGTATAAATCCTGCCAATCCTCCTGGTCCTTAACAGCGTTCACTATGTTACTCTTTGTGTTGGGGGACCCAATCCTTGGGGTGGACCAGTTTTTGGTGCAGTGTGTTTTGGTGTTTAAAAGCCACCGAGATGCGGTGTTTAGAAAAAATGTGTCTCAGCTGTTCCAATACTCCTGACACGTACGGGATCACTACAGGTTTTTGCCTAGTCAGCAGTCGTCCTTCTCTCCTGGATCAGCTGGAACTTTCTTTAGGCGTCTTCCCAGCTTTGACAAATGTCCAGCTAGGATAACCACATGTACTCAGGGCCTTTATTGATGTGATGTTCCTCTGCTTCCCTGGCTGCTGTGTCTGTGGGGATGGTGTTGGCTCTGTGTTGTAGCGTCCTGATGACACCCAGTTTATGCTCCAGTGGATGATGAGAGTCAAACCTTAAATACTGATCCGTATGTGTAGGTTTATGGTACACATCAGCTTTTAGATGTCCCCCATTACTGATGGACATCTCACAGTCTAAGAAGGCCAACCTGACACTTTTCTTTAGATAACAAAGCCCTCTTTCCCACTTCTTCCATGTACAAATTTGCCACAATGGGTGAAACTGGGGAACCCATGGCACACCCATGTTTCTGCCTGTAGTACTGACCCTTGTATGTGAAGTAGGTGGAATGAAGACACAGTTCCAGTTGTTGCGTTGTACCCTCACAATGCTTTGTGGGTTTTTCCTGTGTTCTCCTTGTAGTTTTCTAGCTCTGTTACCGAGTGTCTTAGTGTTTTGATTTTAGTTCATATTTCTAGTTCCTCGCTTTCGGCTTAGTTTCCTGTGTTGTGCTTGAAGAGTCATTTACAGCCAAAATAAAGCTGCCTCTTTTAGTTCCCCTTAGTGTTCATGTGTCCTTATATCCTGCCCGCCACACAGGAGACCTTGACATGAACTTAATTTCTAGTACCATGATGGGATGTTTTGGGATACACACACTTAACTTCCACCAATTCTGCCTCCGGCGATGCCCCTGACCGAACCAGGATTTGGTGGACCAGGGTCTGCATACAGTCCATCATAGCCTGGTGTATAGCTCCTTGGCACCTTAATGATACACTATATAGCCTTCTCAGACTGGGTGTTGGAGGCCCAGGACATTGAACACTTGTCCCACCTCCAGCGATGTCATTGATGTGACCGCTGCCATGCAGGAATGGGTGATGTACCCGAGAGCCTCCTCCATGGTGCTGGGATTGGCCAACTTCAAGCCGCCGGTTGTGACTATCCCACAGACCCTCTGGGACAGGTGGTCTTCTCCCACTGTCAGCACAATGTCCCTTGTCCTGTAGCCAGTTGACCCACATAGCAAACTTGGTGTGGCCTGGATCTGGCCCACACAATGTGCTTACACATGGCCCACATACCACAAAGAATGACGGCCCTGTGATGGGCCAGATTGGGTTTGCCCGGTTTTCGTCCCAGCAGCCTGACACTAGTTGTTACATGAAACGAGGAAACAAAGGGGTTACTCACAGGGCCGGCCGAGGCTTCAGCCTCTTACCCAACTCCAGCAGTGAGTTGTCGACCGCTGTCAGGCCTCTTTTCCTGGCCAGTGTGCTGGTAGTGGCGATGGCAGCCAGCTCCAGCATCTCCCACATGTCAGCTTTGTGTGACCTGTGCTGTTACAGGCCTCTCACGCCCTGACTAAGGCCCTCTCTTCTCCTCCTCCCGCTCTGGCTTTATAGTTCCCCTCTGTCTCCCTCCAAATATTTTATACACAAAAATATTTAATACACAATGGAACGTCTGCAAATCACACTAAACCACTGCCTTGTGATAAAAATCTGTCTTGTGATAAATTGAGCCCATTAAAGTGATATTTCTACCTTTGTGTTCTCTGCAGTGCCCGCAGTTCTTCAGGAGGCTCTTCCAGTCACCAGTAAAAGCATAGCGAGTGAGCTGTGTGTGACACAGACTTTGGTGTTCAAATACACCGGTGTGCTGGAGAAGCTAACAAGCTCTGATGTTCAGCCGGGACATTGTGACGTGCCCATTACTCTCCTCAAACAGGCTTTGTACAATGTCAGACAGCACGAAGTTTTCCTAAAAATCTTACTGGTAAGGTGGCAGTAATGTAACTACGCAGTGATATCAGCCATTTAATAATAACAATACCAACTTTCAGTGCTTTGCAAAAGTCTTGAGACAAAAAGTCTTTTTGCTTTGGTAGGAAAAAAGAAATGGGTGCGGTAATTGATTCAAACATGTGTACTGGCATATATTAAGACATTTTTCATTGTGTACACACTATTAACTCATCACACATGGTTTTGAAGCTGACCACTGGGCGCCTGCCGGCATTTAAGGCTCTGGTTGCCTCGGTGATCTTTGGCCCCGACTGCAGAGGTTCAGCCATAGTCACCTGAAGTCATATGGGCCTACAATTTTCATTAGTATTTTAGTTTTCTTTATAACAATAGCAAATCTAAATTACTATTGTTGTCGTGATTATTTTGATTTAACATTTTGTCCCTGTTTTTAAGCCTTCTTATTTGTTTATATGCATGGTCTGAACCGAGTCTAAATTTGTAGGATATGAACAAATTAAGGTACAAGTACTGATGAATCACAGCTTCAAAGCTGGACCACAGACATCCACTGGGTATTTTAGGCCATTTGCATCTTATTGAAGGTGATTTTGTTTATATTAAAACATTCAGTGACGTATTGATTTTCCTGTCCCACCAGGCTGATGCAGATTCATGTGCTGAGCATGTTGAAATCCTGCTGAGTGAAGTGTCATCACAGATGAAGCTGCTAAAAGAAACCGTGCAGTCAAAAACAGCAGTACCAGCTGCAAACGTTTGTGTTTTTGTTGCTTTGATTGTTGCTGCTAATGACTTCTTATATTTCATCTGAAGGAATTGATGGAAGTGTGTACCACGTTTTTCTCTCCTTCATCCTTATATTTTTCTGTCACTCCTCATTCTTTGTCAGCCATCCTTTAAGAAGCTGTCAAAGGTCTGGTTTGAACTTCGGGATGAAGGTGAGTTCCTGGAGATGCTCAATGAAATGATGCTCAGACTCCGGCCCTTCTATGCCTCCCAGGCCAAGATGTTCTCTGAAGCTTATCTAGAAAGTCTGTTGGAGGACTCAGAGGTGAAGACAGACAAACAGAGAATGCTCGAGTCTTCAGGTATGGCTGTAGTCATTCACAGAAACAAAACTGCCTTTTACACAACAGTTAAAAAGAAGAGAAATTAAGATCTTAAATGTGGTTGTGTTTTGCCGTCCAGATAACTGCATCGATGCTGCTTCCCTAAAGACACACGAATGGCTTTTTCCTGAAACAACAGTCAGTTGTGAGGAAATGCCCCTACAGTATAATGGATTCTGTGGCTACACACTTGTAAGCACAGATGGCCTTCTACTTCCAGGTACAATTCCAGTGTGATGGTTTTTAGGTTAGGTACAACAAATTTAGGTGTGTGGGTAAAGGTGTCAGCTTTCTTTAAAAAACCATGAAGTTGTGTGAAATTAAGTTGTTCTCTGAAGCAAAGGTGGTGACCAAAGCCTCTTCATAGCTATAACTATACTGCCTACATCACATCACATTGTTGAAGTCTGGATTATTCCAAGCTGTTGAGTGGGTGTTCAGGCATGTTTTCCATCGTGCTGAGTTGATGCTATGGATGTGCTCTGACATATACACAGAGGTTTGATAAAAATATGCCTTGGCATAAAGTTTGTGACTACAGTGAATCAGATTTAGGTTTATTGAACCATTTAATAAGGTATTTGACTTGATTAGCTAGATCATATAGCGTTATTTGGTGCTTCAATAAGATTACCGGTAGGTTTTTTTTTGCATAGTAGACAGTTTTATACTTTTATTTACTTTAAAATTTTGACAGTGATGAATTAATGCATTTCAGTTAGAATTATGACCACTGAGAAAAAGCTAATAGATTTTTAAAATCTCAGACATCAAACTGTTGCCATCCTTCCACAGAGTGATATGGGGAGGTTGAGCCAATGGTTTAAATAATCTAAAGTTAGTTTGAACAACTGTCAGCTTGGAGGAAACATTGGCTCCTACATATTTAATGTCTTGTGAGGGCGATCGTGGCTCAAAGAGTTGGCAGTTCGTCTTGTAATCGGAAGGTTGCCGGTTCGGTTGTTGTGTCTTTGGGCAAGACACTTTACCCTACCACCTACTGGTGGTGGTCAGAGGGCCCGGTGGCGCCCCCCAGTGTCCGGCAGCCTCGCTTCTGTCAGTGCGCCCCAGGGCAGCTGTGGCTACAATGTAGCTGCCATCACCAGTGTGTGAATGTGTGTGTGAATGGGTGGATGACTGTAATGTAAAGCACTTTAGGGTCCTTAGGGACTAGTAGAGCGCTATATAAATACAGACCATTTACCATTTGTGTAAAATGCTTCTTCTGCAGTATAACCCAAATTATACTGCAAATAGAAATTTCTAGTTGACTTTGTGATATGTTTTTTGTTTTTTTTCATTGAGTGTTACAATTACGGTGTGACTTTGATGAAGTGAAAGTGCATTATGTTGAATAGTTTACAAGTATTGATAGGTCAGTCTCTGCCATTAACGAAGCCTGTCTGATCAGGATGGATGATTGCTGGTATGACTTCATAGGCAGGGTGTAAACATAGTAGTGTTCAGTTAGCTGGTTGAGTGGGATCTTTATTTGATTTAAAGTAGGGTGATGAGTGCAGTAGTCGTAGGATGAATTCTATAGGTAGTCATAAACACTTTTACCATTCTTATAAATAAAGTTGGCCAGAAATGTTTTAGGACTCAGCAGGGAAGCCATCTGGTCCAGCTGCTCTGTTATTTGACTTTTGATCAAGACTGCAAAATAGTCCTTCCAGAGATATGGCTTCATCTAACATCTAACATCGTGCATTTTTTTTCTTCCCATTGTCAATAGTTGGTCGTGGGAGGAATCGATGTAATGTTCCAGCTTGTCTCCAGCTTGGGAGATGATGTAAAGAAGCGTGAAGAAGAACATTTGTTGATCTGTATTTCTTCTTTTTAGATATGTTAGCGGTGATAATCCTCTGGCATGTTCTCTTTTGGTGATGAGAGAAACATCTTGTTTTGGTACACCTCGAGCATGTCTTGCCATTCCAACCCTTGTTCCTACTTCCTGGATCCTTGATCTCCACCGTCTCTTGGAGGTGCCTGTTCCTAGTCTGCATGCAGATGACTCTGGTTTCTGAATCCTTGTTTTGGTTTTACTGTGTTTACCCGTGTCATCAAATGAACCTTCAGCTAGGTTCTGTTTGAAGTCAATGTACTGTTATATGTCCTTAGCTGGTCAAACTTTAGTGTCATACTTGTATTGGATCTGAGCATTTTTGATGACAACATCAAAAAAGGAGACAGTGTACATTTCTTTGTACCAGCTGACATGTGATTAAAGCTCAGCACTTTGTCATTGTATGCTCTGATGACTGATAGTCAGCTGCTCTGGATATCATCTGGATCGTTCCCATACACAGTGGAAGCCATCAGCACTGGTTTATTGTCAGATCCTTTAGTCATTACCAGCTCAGGCCTCCTACAGACCACCAACTTTGATGCTCCTTTTCCTTCTTTGTTTATCTCCTGGTAACTGTGATGGATGTGCACCCGAGTCTTTATTATGATTCCAGTTGCTGGAGGGTCATTTGTGAGCAAAGCATCCATGAAATTGCTTGTTAAGTATCAATCAAAGACTATGTAAAGTCCTGTGGTCACATATTTAACCAGTTGCCAGACTGCTGCAGCTCCAACTACCAGTCTTTAGTCCCTGACCATGTTCTTTCCTTGTTACACCTTGAAATCCAGCACCAGACCATTTGGAGAGCCAAAGACAAAGACTTTTATACCAGTAGGGTTTGGCTTGCCCCGGGAACTCTGGCCTCCTCCAGCAGTCTACAGACATGCAGATAGTGGGGTTAGGTAAACTGGAGAACATAGATGGAGTTTGAAAGGTCTGTGTTAGCCTTGCTGTCCTGGGGCAGCATTAACCTGGTAGGACTGAGAACTATTCACATCCAAGGAGCTCAAAACGTGGGGGCAGACTTACTGTCCAGGGGGACTGGAGCTGCTACACAGGTAGGCCCAAACTCTAGGCCCCCTTTGTCTGACAAAGGCACAAGGATGAAGAGGCGTATCTGTAACCCCTCCTCCTTCTCTTAGGTAACTTTCTATGCTTCATCTTTACAGTTATTGAACTCCAATGTTAAACTATGCATTTCCCCAAATGTGTTGGAATCTTTGTCTTAAAATGATTACCTATTAGATGGGTTTATCAATATAAATTTACACAATTTTACTTCCTTTAAGATAATCAACACCTGCCTTGTATACGTGTCCATCATCTTTGTAGTTCATTTTGACAGGCTGAGGTCAGCTCATAGGATCAGGAGAAATGGCTGGAAAGTAAAAAACTATTAATCCTACTTGACAATATGACTTCAAGAGCAGTTGCTTCTACAAATTTGGTCAGTTTCAGCTGTGAAAACAACTCATATGTTAAAAATAATTAGCAGGGGCATCTTCAAACTGTATAGCTGTATATGTCTGGGAAAGTTCTCAGTCATCCAGGTCATCGTAGTCTAAGGAGCTGTAAAGAAAAAAGGCGTCTGGACTTCTTTAGGTTGCTTGAAGACGTTTCACCTCTCATCCGAGAAGCTTCTTGAGTTCTAGGGTCGATGGTGGAGAGTCCCAATATTAATCCTTGTGGGAGTGTCCCTCATAGAGGGACAATGGGCCCCCTACTGATCCTCTACATTTTCACACGAGGTGTGAAAACGGGTGTGGGTCTCAATCAGCCATGGTTTCGGGTGAGCTCAATGTGAAACCTAGCCCCACCCTATCATGTGATTTCCAGAGGTCAGATGTTCCAGGATGTGAGTGGGCGTTAAGGTGTCTGGGAAGGATCTCAAAACTGGATTATAGATGGCAGACGGTTGGTGTCGTAAACCACCGCCTCTGTTCAAAGATGGCCGTTCACAGTGGACATAGATGGCTTCTTTCACTCCTCTTTCAAACCATCTGTCTTCTCTGTCCAAAATGTGAACATTGGCATCCTCAAAAGAGTGACCTTTGACCTTTAGATGCAGATGGACGGCAGAGTCTTGTCCCGTAGAGGGGGGCTCTTCTATGCTGTGCTATGCCAACCGTATGTTTCAAGCCTGTGAAAATAGGCCACAAAACCTCTTAATAAAAGATATAGGTTCTTCAAAGCAGGCAGTTTGCTGTATTTTAAAAGGATGCAATCCCTACTATTTATGTTAAGTAAGTATTTAATTATTTATTCATTGGTTCCTGCACTCTCCCTTGAATCTTGCGGTTTATTCCCTACATTTTGGTCGAGGGGTCATATGATGATATTGCTTTGATTGCACAGAAACAGTATAGACATGAGATCAGCTGTTAATAATTTCCTTATTCCAAAGCTGGAAACATTGTAGTCTGTGTGCCTGGGAGCGCTGTTTGCATGGTCGCTCATTAAGACCAGGCTCAATGCTAATGATGTGTTAATTCTCTCCTACCTGTCAACACATCGAGCTGTTGCACCTACGACTAACTAACTAAATACTGCAGTATTAGGTTGGCACCCATTTGTGGGACATGTACCTGTTTTTGCATTTGTTTCCTTTCACAGCTCTGAATTTTTTGAACCAGAGTAGTAAATGAATCACAACGGTGATGCACTAAGATTAGCAGCAGACGACTTGAGTAAGCCGGCATGGCTGTGATCATTGCCTCTGTGATGATTTGGAAAGCATAAACGGGGGATTACCAAGAGTTTTAAATACAGTGGCAAAGCTTCAGGTCCGGCTCCTACAGAACTATTTCACTGACCTTATTGTCGGACTGAAATGCAGTATTCTATCACAGTACTACCGATCACTTGATTTCACTGAGCTCCTGAGAGCAACCCATTGTGTACCAACACCTTCATGGTCACACATGCAATAAATTTTATGCACGTGTGGCCATGAAAGTGGAACACGTGAATTTGGGGATTTTGATGCAGCACCATTCCCTGTTATGTGGAAGGAGCGTGGCTCCACCTTGGTGTAAGTATTAGGACTGTTAGCCAACAGAAACCTTTGATGATAAGGCTCATGTGAGTGTTTGTCTCAGTGAAACTTCTCACCTCTGTCATTAGACTCATTGAACTGTTGGTGCTTTTCAACTCTCACACACTCAAAGTGTTTAGGGTTCATTCCCCCAGTCACATTCACTTCATATAAACACTTAAGCACCTTATCTGACACTCCTAGCCTGATGGGTGTGTCAGGGGCAAGTTTGTGTCATTCGCTTAAAATTAAATGAACATAGAGTAGACTGAAGTGAGGCTGTAGACCAATATTATATTAATGTTTATCTCTTGCAGGTAATCCATACATCGGAGTCCTGAGACACAAGGAGAGACTCTATGCTTTTACCTCCAAAGAAGCTGCCGTGAGATTTGCCCTGAGTCCAGACAGCTTTGTTGCAGAGGTTGCAGAAAAAGCCAAATACTCCCCTGAACTCATTCAGCTCCTCAAACTCCACGAGCAGTTTCTCTCTGTAGGTCCATATGCTGAGGTGAGCACACTCGCAAAGGAAACTTTCTAATAGCCATAACACACATTTCAACAACATTAATGAAATCAACAAAAGACTTTAAAACGTTCTCATGTTTGGACAATCTGCTGGTAGTAACTGATTTTGACATTCGGTTTGGCAGATCCAGCCAAGAAAGGGTTCACCGGCGAAGGCCGATATAAAACTTGAGTGTGGCACTCAGACTGAAGTTCACCCTGTGGAGACGAACATAGTCAAGACATATGAGTGGAATGAGTGGGAGCTTAGACGACAAGCTCTCAAATTGGTGAGCCACGTTAATGTTTTGTTCTCACTTTGTCGTCTGATGTGTGCTAATTGTTGAAACCTGTAGTAATACTTAACAGTATTATTACATAAAAGTATTACATTGTCTACAAATAGCGTTCGGTAATAACTCTCACCCCAAATGGTCACAGCAAATGGCTGATAAATAACTGAGCTCTGCAGCGGATCACGGCCTAAACCCGGCATAATTTATCCCACTCAGTGAGTCCACAGGTTAGACCAACCTAATGTTTGTGAAAAGCATTGGAGGCAATAGAGATGGAGACCTTTAGGATCCCACGCGATGGTGACGAAGACCCTCAGGAGGCTTGGATGAAGGAAGCTTACTCTGGGCCCCTCTATGGGGGTCTTTGTACCCTAGAGAGCCTCTTTCATCTCCAACACCCTGAAGCTCTCTGTCTCAGTGCTATAGTGTTGAATTGTTTTTTTCTTATATTATTTTCTCGTGTTGATAGACCTCATAGCAGCCCAACAACATGTAAATTGGGCCTAAAAACTGTTTCATGTCATTAAGCAAAGCAGCCTAAAACCTGGAGTGAGGACTTCGTTCTTTGCATAGATGCATAGATGCTTTGCTAGATGTTTTAGCAGAGATTACATTTGCCTATAGATTGCTTCCATCATGTTTTTGCAGTAACTACTCAAAAGGTATCGATTATAGTAAGTTTATAGTAAGTGTTTGGCCACACTGAGAAGCCGGAAAATTGAAAGTGTTTAAAGTCTTTATGTGTATGTCTGTGTGACTTTGCTGCTTTTATTGAGAATGAATATGTTAATCCCTGCAGTGCACAGTGTCCCTAAACCTATAGAAGCCATCTCATAATCACATATGAATTGGAACAAGGGGTCTAGAAGTGGCCCCACAGCAGCCTCAGGCTCATCTTTACCTGTACAGAGTTTGTCATTAACAACCCTTCTGTATATGAACTAAACCTGCATCCAGTGAGCTGCAGCTCTCTGGGAGAAAATACCTGCCAATAACCACCCATTACATCTAATGAATTCACAAGGTCTCCCTGAACACATTCAACTTTGAATCTGGAGCAGTATGTATGCACTCAACCAAATTACAGCATAGAATAAATCAAATATACACAATAGAAAATACCTCGGTCTGATGAGTTGAATGTAGTGTAAAGATTTGCTGTAAACACCATGAAACCTTGGATCCATCTTGCCTTGGAGCAGCGGTCCAGGTTGCTGCTGGTGGTGGTATAACGACATGAGAGATCTTATCTATGCATACTTTAGTCCCTCAGTAGCAACCAAGCCTTTGTTTAAAGGCCAGGGTATTGTTGACCTTACCATCCCTTTATAGCCACAGTGTACCCGCCCTCATGCATAACACATGTTAAAGGCTTAATCATCTTAAATGATTTAAGAACAATGACACTGAGTGGTCATTGTAGTACTAAAATGGGCTCGACAGTCACCAGCGCAGTCCAAAGGAGCCAATGAATGTGCAGCAGCTGTACGATGCTGTTTGACCAGAACCATGAAAGGATTGTTTTTATCCCTTTGTTGAGTATTTGCCACATAAGAACTCTAACCTGGTACAACCATCTAACTAATGAAGTTTACTGGACCTTACGCTTCTGAATGACATTTTACTGGATAACAGTGGTTTCAGGAGCTGGGCTCTTTTTTTGTTTTGTTTGTGTCTCAGTCCAAGACTTTATTTACTGACCTTTCATTTCCATGCTTCATATCCTTAGGCCGATCTTCAGACCAAAGTTACGGTTTCAGCACAGACTCACCTGAGTCACATGAGGCGGGAAAACGTCACTCAGACCTGGCCTCCCAAGAATGCTGCCTGTCAAAGCAAGAGGGATGGTGCGAGCCAGACGCCTCGACCTCTGACCTTTGTAGCAGGTCTGAGAGGACAAAGGTGTGCACCTGCTGTCAAAGCAAACCTGACCAGATCTGTGCATGATTAAAGAGAAATAGTTAACGAAATAAAGGTTGATTTAAGAATCTTTTTGTTTTATCCTTTTCTTCTGTATAGCCTCTATAAGTTTACAGTACTTGACCCCAGACTTAGGGTTTATTTGGAGCACGATTCCTGGACCAGAGCCCTGGCACTTTGCATTCAGTGATTCCACCATGAAGTCCTGTGTATACGACAATATTCTACAGTCAAATGTCAAAAAACACCTGAGTTTCTTAGTGTTTAGTGGAGTAGAAATTTTAATACATAGAAATATTAATTTCACAGTACTCAACGCATGTATAGATCCAGAGTGAGGATTTCTAATTATTAAATTATCCATACTTAACAAAAAGTTCTGTATTGTCAGTATGGCCCAACTGCTGATCAGCCCTCATTCTTCCACGTTGTTGTTTACTGCACTCTCTGAACACCATGATTACTCACTTGTTCTCGGGGGCGACTTTGTGATGCACGGCGTTCTCCCCACCCGAACCGTAACAAATAAATTTTCTTCTCACAGGTCCGTCACTCCTCTCGTCTGGATTATCAGGCAGCTGCTCACTGATCAGTCAGCCTATAGCTGTCAGCCGTCATGCTCATGTATCTTTAATTCTAATACATAACGAGATCAAGAAAAAACTGCAGATTCAATACATAATTGCTCAATGATGAAGATTTTATTAACAATTATAACAAGAGTGGACTTGATATTTAGACTAGAACAGACTAGACTGGAACATCACTATCTCTGCTCTGGAAAGCTGTGATGAGGTAAAATAATTTAATTCTCATCACAACATATTCAAGAATTAGAAGAACTAATCAGATCTTTAGAGGAAGGCTATGTGTTCTCCAGGAACAGGAAATTATCAACAAAATACGTCAAACAGTTGTTACTGCTGCAGGTGGGGCAGGTACTGACCTGGCTGTCTGTTGTCCTGTGTAGTCTGAGAGTTGACTAAACTTTGGGGCGGTTGTGGTTTCTCTCTGCGGTGGGGTCAGGTAGGCCCCTGTGCTCGGTGGGGCCCTGTTTGGATGGGTGTGGGCCTCCTGCTCTTGGTGGACTTCAGGGTGGGGGCTGCTGCCTCTAAACATATCATGCAGTATTAGTACTGTATGCTGCTCAGTAGCATTGAGTATTTATTATTTACTGTTACTTATGCTTCTGTTGGTTTTTGCTACTCTTTTCCCAACTTCTCTCTTTTTCTGATTTCGATTCTGTGAAAGAAATTCCAGATATGAACCCTGACCTGTGACGTGAAAACCATTTCAGCACCGTCACTACAGAGTGGCTGAAAAAGAAAAGAACCAAGGCGCACCAATGGACCAAACTGGAGTGCTGACAGGCAGCCAGTGTTGTGGATGGGCGGGTGGCTGGCAGTAGTTTGGTCTCGGCCATCAAGCTAGGAGGTCTGACACAGGACCCACTAGCTCTGGATGCTTAAGATTGGCCATTTAAGGATCAGCCGGCACCTCTGCTGCTCAGACTGTGCGAGTCTGCAGTAGTTTCCTCGCTGATTTTTCCCTTTGGTCTGACTTGCAGACAGCCGCTGGTCAAAAATAAATTTCTGAAGCAACTAGTAGGCTCCAAATATTCTGTTATTTGGAGTTTTTTTGTGATGCAGGCACTTCTCATCTCTCTCTCACATCAGTTATCGTCCTCTAGTTAACTTCATGTTGCAAAATTCAGCAACTTTTCATCGAAATGTTTTAATAGAAATTACAGGTGAGGTGCGTATCTCTCTATTTCTGTCCAGTGTAGCTGCAGAGAGTTTGAACTGTGGAAGAAAAGTTTGACTTTTTCCGCTTTTAACTCTTTTTTTACTCACAAGTTCACTTCTAAATATATTTATAGTTATAGTATAGTTGTTAACGTTTAGGTTAGTTAGATGAACTGTCTCTATCACCGTATTAATTAACAGGAAATAGAAACCTTGGAATGACGTCAGCATAAAACAGAAACTCTGGTTTGTAAAATCAGCAGTTTTTATGCTTCAACTCATCAACACACAGCAGGGTGTGAGCAATAGGATATTTCAGTTCTAATTTATTGGCTAACTGTATATAGTTCATTCTATATTGTGAACATTACAGAATAATGTCATGTATTCAAATTAGTATTGCTATAGGTCCAGCTAGCGTGTGCTGTTTGAAAGCCACAGTTTTCTGCCAGTTGATGTGTCTGATTTACATTCCTCTGGTTTGAAGGTCTACAGTGACTGATTCTGTGCAGTATGCAGCTCAGCATCCGCCTAACAAGCATCGGTGCTTTTTTACACCTGTGGCTGTGAAAGTGGCCACTGGAAGACCTGATTCAATGATTTGGAACGGTAAGTAAATACCTTTGGCAGCAGAGTGTAGCAACTCATTCCCCCC
>VUQR01009050.1:6369-28043 GCA_015108515.1 Hemichromis elongatus | reverse complement strand
TTCTCGTTGTGCAGCGTTTTCTGCCACACTTTTTCCTTCCCACAGACTTCCCACTGAGATGCCTTGATACAGCACTCTGGGAACAGCCTATCCGTTCAGAAATTTCTTTCTGTGTCTTACCCTCTTGCTTGAGGGTGTCAATGATGGCCTTCTGGACAGCAGTCAGGTCGGCAGTCTTACCCATGATTGAGGTTTTGAGTAATGAACAGGCTAGGAGTTTTTAAAAGCCTCAGGAGTCTTTTGCAGGTGTTTCGAGTTAGGTTAATAGCTCGTTTAGTGAACCTTTTCATGATATGCTAATTTTTTGAGACAGAAATTTTGGGTTTTCATGAGCTGTATGCCAAAATCATCAATATTAAAACAATTTAAGGCTTGAACTACTTAAGTTGTGTGTAATGAATCTAAAATATATAGAAACTCTAATGTTTATCAGTACATTGCAGAAAATAATGAACTTTATCACAATATGCTAATTTTTTGAGAAGGACCTGTATAGTTTCAAAATGTTTATGGGTATGGTTCTCCTCACACTTTATACCCTAAAATTTGAATTGTTAGGTATGCTGGGAGGCTTGTGGTGTATACTTTACAGACTGCAGTTCTGCATGGATGGCTAGAGGGCTAGAGTCTACTTAAAGCTCCTGTCAAATGAGATGAGGTGAGAATGTTAGAATAAGCATCAATAGGAATATACATAGTATAATCCAGGGATCAAGCTGTGTTTTCAATAAGCCATAATACTAATCTTAGTAACAGTACCTACAATACATTCAGCAGCTGACCCAGTTGCCGATGACAATGTCTTATATCCTCCTGAGAAGCGAGGAAAAAGTATCTTTCAGTTTAACTCATTTTGTCTACTACAGAGGATATAATCAATAGGCTATTTTAGATTTTCTGTTTGTGATGCTAACTTTTTATTATTGAGAGCAAAGGAGCGTTAATTTACCTTTGTAAATCTGCTGGCAACCCCTTGTAAAGTGTATCTTCTTCGACAAAGACAGTTTTTGCCCAGGTCTCATTAGTTTAATAGATATTGGTAGGAACACGCTGCCACGCAGACACAGCTAATTGCTTGCTGGCCAGTTTATCAACCTCCAAAAAACTTCCCAATTTGTGCATTTCAGAAGTAACAACCTTACACAATGCCAGTAAAAACTGAGACTTTTATATGTTACTGTTAGCTTTATCTGTAGGGTACTCTACATAAAATATTGTTCCATAGCATCTTTATTGGTCAAATCTCCACTACTACTGCTCAGCGTTAAGGTTAGGCAGTCTTTGTAATGGTTAAGGCTAAGGTGTCAGGAGTGTACATTTTAGTGAAGGTTCTCATAAATGCACACAAATGTGTTTGTGGTTGTGCATGTGTGTGTGTGTAAATGCCTTGTTCAAGCCAGTTAGGGCCAGTGCTGAGCTGTTAGCCATATCTAATCCCATTCATCGGCTCCATGCGTGACACAGCACACATAGACACTTCAAAAGCTTGCACGTACACTGTCTCTCATAAACACACACACACTTTGTGTTGTATGCTTCACAGTCTTTGCCTTTTTACTCTTTCCAACTCTACAAACACAGAGCAGCTGTAGTAGCCTATGCAAAATCTGTGAATTATAGACTTCATGTGTTTCAAATTGAAGCTTCAATACATGTAACGCATACGTTATCCAAGTCAAAACATTCACTGTAACATGTCCACAAAGGCACATCAATACACAAATAGCCACGAACTGTGGACTTCGGATTTCAAGCCACAAGTTCCGACTTTGTCTAATGTATATTTTTGCACAAGGTTTCGTAAAAGTTTTGACCAAGAAGGCAGCTGTGATCACCTTCATGCTTTCTGCACAGCATGAAACTGACCCAGGAAAAACCCAAAGTCTACATGCATAAGTTAATTTTTTTTTTAAATTGAGAGATTAGAATGAAAGGAGACGGCAGTAAAATTTTCCAGGAAACAGAAAATGCCGTTGAGTCATACAGAGAGAGATTTCTGCATCGACAGTGGCGCTCTCTGGTTTTGATGGGTACATCGGCAAGGTAAATCGTCAGCTCTGTCCTCTATATTATGCTGTACCGAAGAATTCTGGTGGCAGATCTGTCCTTTCTCTCTGTGGCTGATAGTACAACTGCTGCAGGACGAAGGCTGACTGCTTGCTCTTACATAACCACATGTACAAATTCACCCAGTGAGAGGAGACTTAAAAGGGAGGGGGGGCAGGGTGAAACTGCTCAGAGAGCAAGAGACTGAGGGAGAGAGACAGAAAATGCCCTTGGGCAGAGAGAGAGAGGGAGACAGAGAAAAGGAGAAACAGTGTGTGAAAAGAATCTCTAACAAATAAAGGAGTCTATGTATGCACGAGTGTGTCGGTATCTGGTCACCTGATATACTGCAAATTTTGCCAGTGTTTTTCTTGGGTTTACTGGAGCCGTGCTAATGTTTTGCCTAAAAGCTATTTTCTGTTGCACTTTCACTATAGTCACACGGGCAACTATGGGGCATCCTGCGCAAAACTTTGCTACATAGCAACAGATGAAAATGTTTGAAACCACCGCGACTGCAAACCCAAGTTGCAAACCCATGCTGCAGTCACGCTCGGGAAAACAGTGACTGGAAACTCCAGCATTATGGGAATTATTGTGAGCGTGTGGAATTCAAAATAGCTGCTTTGGAGATGGGGATAAGGTCAGCCACTATTCACAGTCCGTTTCCAGACATCTTCAAAGCCATTGTCATTGAATCAGGGTCAATTTGTAATTATATTAATTCTGTTTGTGATTACATGGCAGTTAACTGTGATAAATCAGTGAAAATTCCACATCTTCTCCTATCTGTCGAAAATCTGTTGCCATATTCACATTAGACAGAGATTCATATTAACTATTTACATTAAATCCTGAAAGAACCTCATAGTTTTGAAACAGAAATTCTTTCTGACGTAGTTGCTGCAAGATGGCTATTTAACTACAGATTGCCACAGGCACTTGACAACTTTGCTTTTACATACTGTAGAATATATACAGCAATGCAACCAGTTGGCAACCAGCTGAGTTGAGTCCCAACTGCAAAGAGAAAAATGCAGATGAGTTGCGCTCATTGGTGCAGACTGACTCAGATTGTTTGCAATGAATTGGAAATCTGTCTGCATTTAAGATAAGATAAGATGACCTTTATTAGTCCCACAGATGGGAAATTTGTTTCGTTACAGCAATAGGAAGAATAAGATATTGTACAGAATGTAATAGAATAAAATAAAATAAAATACTATATACAATAGAATAAAATAGAATAATATATACAACATAATAAAAAAGATTACAAATACCAATACAAGTGCTATATACAAGTGAGTAATAGGCACGAAAAATGTATTGTATTCATTATTTTTTTAGTTATTTTTTATTTTATATTTTATTTATTATTTATATAGTAAAGTATTTATTATTATAGAGCAACTATTTACAAACCTTCACCTATCTGTCTGAGAGTGATTACAATCTTTTTGACAGACTACAGCGTAGTTGTTTGGGGAGCGTGTTGCCTTTCACCAGATGACCTGTGCAATTGTGTTGCCATCAAAAGTGGTCAGCCAAGGGAATTGCATGTGTAACATCTGGATAATTGGTTAGTTCTCCTTACTATTTGCTATCGATTGTCTTAATGCAAGTTTTGAAAACTTGCATTAAGGACCTCCTGTCTGAATAACAGCCTAAATTGTCATATTAGTATTAGTCTGCTACTGTTTGAATTGTTACAGAAGCCATGTTCATGACATCTGACATTTCTGTCCATCTCTTCTAGAAATACATACATAGGCCTTCGGTGCTTCTATACACTTTTTTATTCATTTCAGTCCTAGAGCTGCACAACTGCTGCACTTCATTAATCTGTGGACGAATCCTACTCAGTAATGATCCAAGAGGTGTTATTTAAAGCCAATCTTGAACAGGTCGTGATACTGCAACAAAAACAGGAGAATGTTATGGCTTGTTTGATTTCTCCTTTCAAAATTTGTGTCTTCGATGTGGTCTGTGATGTTAGTCTATATCACCACTAAGCAGCACTCACATGTTTTCAAAACTGTTGGTCAGAGCTTAATGACTAATGTGATGTGATACTACTACTGAAATGATTGGATGTCATTTTTTGTATAATTTAGAGTACCTGAGAACAACTTTGATGTTTCAGGATGTATTGAAGAAACCAACAACCCACAAGTCAGCAAATATTGAGCTCTATTGTTTCACTGTATCTCTCTGGCAGTCTTAATTCAAGGCTTTTGGCAACAAAACAATGTGATGGAAAATCAAGGTGGCAGCGGTGGGCTGGGATGTACAGATGCAGCACTTGAAGTTTAGCTTTTTGAAGGGGAATGGTTAACCATCTACATCAACTACTGTATAATGAACCCAGCAAGTCCAGTTGTGCAGCTAGTAAGAGACTGTGGCTATAGTGGGACGCTTTCAGGTGGGAATGTGTATGAGCAGAATAACAGAGGAAAAAATCCTGCATTGATAAACAGATGTTGCATCATCTCCATCTGTCAAAATGTGTCATCATCCACACTTTACATTGTTATTGCAGCAATTTAGCTGACACTGTTAATCAGAGTGACTTACAATGAATCAGACAGAAAAATGGGCTTCGATTACCATATCACTGAAGAATTCAGGAAGTCGAAAGGAAATAGTGCAAGAGTCGGTGCGTTAATGCATTTATAATAGTTATGTAACACGGCAAACTATAAAAGTGGGGCTCAGATAGCAAACAGAATAGGAACAGAAGGACAGTTTGTGCAAATGTAGTCGCTTACAATTAAGCACTTGACACAGCAATGAATTCCAGTATATAATTACAGCTGAGTTCAGCATTTAACTGCTTTACCTGACTTGTTGTCAGGGTTACAACTAATGACTATTCTAATTACTCTAGGTCATTCTCTTTGGATAGCAGTGGTTACAGCTCATTACAAAGTCAATGTTAGAAAAAAATCACATTCAGTTTATTAATATTCATGTCCAAGTGCATGTGAAGCGTTATTAACTCTTACAGACACATGTTCATGTTTGTATGATCAGGTTCAGTTTTTCCCATGCCAGGAATGACCACATTATATATTACAATTTTAAAATTAGATTTGTTAATCATTAATTAAAGTGAGAAGGGAGAGTATTTTTGGGTTTTTTCAAACCTTGTTGTTGTAGAAAAACCTCTAGCATCACAAAATAGGTCCCGTTTTACCTAAAAATATTTTGTGTGAGCCCTGCGGCAGACTGGTGACCTGTCCAGGGTGTACCCTGCCTCTCTGCCTAAGACAGCTGGGATAGGCTCCAGCCCCCCCCTCCACAACCCTGACAAGGAGAAGTGGAGGAGAACAGATGGATGGATATTTTGTGTGACTTTCAAAAGAAAAATCTATAAATTTCAGGTTCTTTCACTGCTGCCATATTTTAAAATGAATCAAGTTTAACCTGAACAGTACATAAGGAGGACTGAGAGCGGTGAGCGCCCAGGAGAGCTGACGGCCCTGATGGCATCCCAGGGAGCTGTGGTCAAAGCCTTCACGGACCAACTGGCAGGGATCCTCACCAGGCTGTTCGACCTCTCCTTGACTCATGCCACCATTCTCACCTGTCTGAAGGACTCCACCATCATTCCCATCTCCAAAAAGACTGGTATAGACAGGATGCTACGTTAGGATGCTATTTGCGGAAGATCCCAGACATCCTCACCATCAAACTGGACCACCTTCAGTTCCAGCCTGCCACCTGCTCCTGGGCAATGACTTCCCAACCAACCAGCCTCAATTACTCCGACTCGGCCCAGAAACCTGTCTCCACCTTCATATTTCTGGGCACCCACCTCTCCACTGATCTCAAATAGACCCAAAACACCAACAACCAGAAGCTCCTGCTGCCCTTCCTGAGCTTCTCAGGGCCACTTCTGAGAACAGGATGGCTGCGTAGAGGTTAAATACCACCGCAGATAAATTATTTGGCTGATTTGTCAGAATCTTCTGTTTGAAAGGCCACAGAGAAAGCCTTATGGCATGGAGAGAATCACCCCAACTCATTCCACACTGTTTAAAATAAGATTAACTGTAAACTATCCAGTTTGTGGGGATAGGTTAATTGATTATTCCAAATTGCCCATAGGGTGTGAATGCGGGAGTGAAAGTGAGAGCGAATGGTTGTCTCTATGTGTTAGCCCTGCGACAGACTGGCGACCTCTCCAGGGTGTACCCCGCCTCTCGCCCTGTGACAGCTGGAATAGGCTCCAGTGCCCCCTGTGACCCTGAGAAGGATAAATGGAAGCGAACGGATGGATGTAAACTATCCAGTTTAAGCTAGCAGTCTTCCCGTGCCACACTGTGTGCATCCGTTCCAGCTAAAACAATCTTTAAACTTTTGGAAACTTTTAAAACCACAAAAAAGATTTTTGAGTAGACCTGACAACAAACTCAGTTCCCTTGCTTCCCTGTATTCCTCGCTCTACCCCACAGCCTCCATCCACCAGCTGTCAGGCAAGTGCGAAGGCCTCGGTGGAGATGGACAGACATATGGATCGAAAGCAAGAGGGAGGAGGTGAGGGATGGCTGGATGGATGGAAGGAAGGAGGAGTGGGAGAGGTGTGACCCACTTAGCAGAGCCTAGAGTATTTATAGAAGAAAGTGTCCTAATTGGCAAGCCGCTGGGAGAGCAACAGCGCTGTACTGCTACCCTACTCCTTGTCCTTCACCTCCTCAACCTTCCCTTCACTGAGCCATGTGCTTTCTCCTGATGCACCTTCCTCCCGTCCTCTTTCACCTCCCACAATGTTTCTTCTTGAGGAATTTAACAATTTCTTCTTCCTCCTCTTCTATAATAGTGACATTCTCCTCATTCTTCCATTGACATCCCTGACCCCTTCTCCTCAATGGAGTCTCTGCTCTAACTGTGCTCTCCCCTTCATAGTTTCTCCTTGTCTTTGGCTTTCTGCTACTTCTTCCTTTTACCCTCTCTAAGACAAAAAAGGTGCAGTTTCTCATCCCAGCACTTTTCCCTTCCCTTCCTTTGATCTTTGTTTTTCCATCTCTGGGCAAGTGTGCCTTCACTCAGTCCCACATCCTCACTTTCCATCCTTCATTTAATATGTTTGTAGGCTTTTTAGAGAGTTTATGATAAAGACAGGAGGAGTGAAAGATAACTATAAGATCAGATGTAACTGATTCAAAACCAGCTAAAACCAGAAAGTCAATAAAGGGAGGAAATTATAAAGCATATATAAATGAAAACTTTGGGATTATTCTGGGATTATGAAGGAAGAATAGACAGACTCACGTAAGAAGTATTCCGAGGCATCCGCCTCATAGTCAGCATCCTCAGGAAAATGATCTATCTGCTTACACATGCCTTTGAAAGAACCTGTGAGAAAGAAAGAATATATTACAAAAATCAGCACTGACAAAATATAAAATTGCACACGTAAACATGCATTTATGTTTATGTTCGACTGAACACAAACTAACTCAATTCTCCCTGTTTTTTCCTGCAGGGTATCGCAGATTGTATCAAGTCTCCAGTATTCTCCTCTGTGTGTGTATCAACCCTTTTTGGGACAAAAGAGATGAGACAGGGAGGAGAACTTTGTCAGGAGCTTTGAAGGAAACATATCACAGAACAAAAAGTGACAGACAGGGAGAAATAAGGACGACGATTGGAGGAGCTCAGTCTAAACAACTCAGAAACGCAGGTGGGAGGGTGAGGAGGAGACAAGAGGAGAGCAAAATGCAAATGATAGACAGGAAGAAAGGATAGTGCCGCTCATTAAGAGAGATTGTGTGTGTGTTTGTGTGTGTTTTTCACTTGGTGCAGCTCCTATGGTAATTGTTGTACCCTCCCAAACCACCGCAATTAAATGGCCCCTTGTTAATTGGCGATTGAAGGACGAAAGACTAGCGCCCAGCTTTTAAATGGGCATCGGCTGCGCACACGGGCACACTTTCACACTTTCACACTTCCATATGTCTCACACTTACAGGTGTGCACGCACACACACACTGTAGCATCAGCCCTGTTACCACGAGCCTCACTCCAGGCGTCTTTTTTGCTCATCGCGGTGGGAGTGTTTTGCTGCTAAGCTTGCATTTTTATCATACCTGTGGAGAAAATAACCATTTTATAACAAAGCCCGATAAATAAAAGTGAAAAAAGAAAAGAAAAATCATGACAAGACTCCAACAACAGCCTGTTTCATATTTACATATCTTTAATACACCTCAGAAAACTCTCAGACGAGCAAAGTGTTTTTCATCAGATGCACTTTGATAGATACATTAAAGAAGATATTTCACGAGGAAGCGGCGCCGAAACCTTTCAGAATCCTGCAAAAAAACGCTTTCATCTTTTCATAATTTCAGCGTGAACTGCGTGCAGAGCGGCTTGTTGAGATTCCGTTCGGTTCCTGAAAGGACCGCGATGAGTGACAGCGCACTGTGTTTCAGCAGAAATAGTTTCACATCTGAATGCCCCTTTGTCTTACTTACTTACAGTAACTGTTTGTTGGACAAATGCGAGTCGGTACTACAAAGTTAAAAATACTTCAATCACGCTGAGTGTACTTGCGAGGTTCACAGACATAGAAAGAAAGTGCTACAGTAAGCGCCGGCGACTAGAGGTCCTTAAAATGATGTCATTTTCCCTCCGGTGGACGTGAAGGAGATATTTAGCATTTCAGCACAGCCTCTTAGAAACAGCTTTTTGTTTAATCAATTGAGTTTTAAAGGACTGTAATGACAGCTGCATTGTTCAAGTTTCCGTGTATTGGTGGAGTATAATCTAAGAGCATGAAGAGTATCACAGATGAAGACGTCATCATACCGTGAGACTGTCCTCCCTCAGAAAACAACACCACACGATTGCATTTTTTTATATGACCCATAAAAACCTCGATGTGAATAAGAGCATGTTTAATGTGCACAGGGCTCTCCACACACAAAAAAAAATCAAACCTTCAAAGCAGGGATGTCAAACTCATTTTACATTGCGGACCACATACAGCCCACTTTGATCTTTAGTGGGACAGACCGGTGAAACTTTCTTTTAGTGTAAAGATGTTTAACTGCACGTTTAACCCCTGAGATGTCTTGGTATAAGAAAAAGAGAGGCAATTTCAACAGAATACCTCAGTTTTATATATGATAAAAAAAAAAAAGATGCTGATGTAGTAAGCGAAATAAATTATTTCAGCTTTGGCGCTTTGGGCTTAAATTGTACGAGTGTGAAATTACAGAAACAGCTCTGCTGGCTCGTTGCCCAGACTGCCCTGTCATTACAAAGAGGAAAGTTTTAAGTTTTTGTCAATACAGAGAAAATGTTAATTTTAGTTGAATTGTAAAAACCATACATTTTATAGTAGATCGCAAAAAACAGGAACTTTTCTGTCATTTCATTGTTTTTATTGTTAGATTTACAGTTTGTTCTACTTTATCAGTAGAACAAACTGTTAACTTGATGAAAATACAGTTAAAATTTAAAATTTATGCCCTCCTTCACAAGTCCGGTGGGCCAGATTGAAGTCTTTTGTGGGATGATTTTGGTCCACGGGCCTTCTGTTTCACACCCCTGCTTTAATTTAGTTAAATTAAACTTGGCATCTAATTTAAAGAACCTGGGTGTCACGTAGGTATCTTGTGGGACATTTCTGACCACTGTGATGTTCATGTCTTATGTTGTTGTTAGCAGTGATTAAATTACTATAATAAACCATGAAGTCTCTGCAGTTGATATGAAAAAAATTAACAACTACCCAAGAAAAGAAAAGAAAAAAAGACCCAGACTCTGGGTCTTAAAAAGACTACATGGGATATGATTATCAAAATCAGACACAATCTCACACTCACACTCACACACATTGAGGATCCTGCACAGTATCTGGACACAGGTTCCAGATGTCGTTCCTGGGATCTGCTGGAGCCTCTCGCCCAGTTTGGGAGTTACTGCCCTAAGTGCTGCCAATACCACGGGGACCACTGTTCCCTTCACATCTTCATTAGTTTCTCTCTCAATCTCTGATATTTCTTGAGCCTTTCATCTTTTCTTTACATCTATCACCAGTATTTCTGGTTGATTAGCCATCACCAGTTTGTCCATCTGTATCTGGAAGTCCCGCAGGATCTTAGCTCAGGCATTCCCGACCACCCTATGGGGCATCTCCCATTTTGACCTCGGGACATTCGGGCCACACTTGGCACAGATATTCCTGTATACTATGCTGACCACTTGGTATGCGTGCCTGCTAGCATCTTGCACCCAGCTATTATTTGCTGGATTACACAGCCTGCACCTGGGGACTTGCCAGGTGTGATAGACCCCAGCCTCTATGGCTCTTGTGCTCAGAGCTTGTTCCTGTGCTGCCATGATTAGTGCCTCTGTGCTGTCTTTCAGTCAAGCTCTGTCCAGCCACCGGTAGCCAATCAATATCAGCCACTTCTTCTATAAGCTGATGGTCCATACCCTGCAGAGTTATGTGCTTCCATGTTGGCTCTTCTCCTTTATCCTCTTCTTTCTTGTGTTTCTGCTGCCTGATGTATTCACTAACACGAATACAGTTGTGCCAATCTTAATGATGTACTCATGGATGTTTGTTGTTTCATTCTGGATAGTGGTACATGGTGGTATATATTTAAATATATTCATCATTTTAAGACACGTCATACAGGGTCTTTTTTGTGTAGTTGGGAGTATACAGCCATGGCGCTGTTAGGCCGGTACCGCCATTTCCTTTAACTTTAATAAAAGGACTTCTTTTTTCCTGTGTTTGGTTTTCTGTATAAATCTATTGGTTTGATCTCTGGTGTCTTCAACCCGCATCCCACAGCATGTCAAACACATCAATTCGCACTCGCACTCACAGCTATGTAGAAACTACATTATGTCTATTCTTCCGTTGCTGCTCTCTCTTTGCCTTTCACACGCTCCCTCACTTGCTTCAACACATGCCCACCCACACTGCACCACAAGCACATGTAATCTGGAATTGCATTTTGCCTTCCTTCTCCTTGCTATCGCTCTCCCCCCCTGCCCTTCCCATCTTGCTCTCCTGTCTGTGTCTCACATGCATGCGCCCGTACCCCGAAGACCAGATTCCCATTTGAAATGAGCTTGCAGCTTGGCCTGTCCTCTGGGTCTCTCTCTCTCATTCCTTCTGCAGTTCAAATTAAGACCAAGCTTTACTGTCTTGACTGGGAAGAAACCTGCAGTGCATTTCATTTCTTGGCTAATTCTTTTTTTTTTTTTAATTATTATTAATTTTTAAGTGGAGGGTGGAGGTTAAACACATGAATCCATGGCCTCTTTATAAAATACACTCATACCTGTGATTAGAGAGCAATATAGCACAAACAGGATTGCCAGCTTTTACCCATCAGAGTGAGGCTGTGGAGACAGCGAGGGGTTTTGAGGGTTTGGTCCTATTCTACAGGTGCCACTGTGTATTTAAGAGCAGGAAGGACGGCTCAACACAATCACATCACAAGTACTTCATGAGTGGATATTGGCCCAAATCTGCATTCTGTCTTACCGACGTACATCCTACACACTTTCATTTCATGTGTGATGATAACCGATCAAACTTTGGTGCATTATGACACAAAAACACATGTGAGACAAACTGGAAATGCTGATCTCATCCAAGGATATAAGAATTCTTCAAAGATCTCAATCCCACTGAAACTCTTTCTGTAGTGAAAACACAGTCCAGGGACAAAAGGGATGACTCGGCCATCATGTTGTCTGAGGTCGCCAAAGGGCCGGGGGTGGATGAGATTCCCTTAGATATAAGGTGAGGAGCTTGGTTATTTGGGAGGCGGCTCAGAGTAGAGCTGTTACTCCTCGATGTGGAAAGGAGCCAGCTGAGGTGTTTTTGGGCATCTCCCTAGGATACCTCCTCAATGAAGTGTTTTGAGGATGCCCCACCGGGAGGAAACCCTGAAATACTGGAAAGATTACAACTCTCAGCTGGCTTGGGATGGATGGATATTAACCTGTGAATCCAGTGGCCAAGTGGCCATTCAGCCCAGTTTGAATATTACACAACTACAGGGCTAAAACAGAGTTGGCTTCATGGAGATATAGAAGGGGAAAAAAGGGGAAATTATCAGCTTCATAGCAGTAAATTTTATGACAGACCATTTGGATTCCATGAAACTGCGAAAGGTCTCTTTATAAAGCGATGCTGTGTATTACCAACACAAACCTCTGCTAGCAAACAAATCCGCTTTGCATTCATTTATGCTCATTGTGTATTGGGCCTTTGTCAGCTTGTGTTAAAACAAACTGGAGCATTTTTTTGAAGCTGCAATACATCGACGTATCTTTTGCTCAGATACCTTGCAGAAACCTTTGCGCCTGCTGAGAAATCCCCGTGTGAGAAACTCCTCTTCCCTTCTTAATGACGTGTCGCTCTTCCAAATTGCCCCTTTTAAATTATACATTCTGCTTTAAACATGGAACAGATACTATTATTCTGAGACCAGCCTACACCTCAGGGGTCAGGACAGCTCTGTCACCCACTTATGCTCACAGCAAGAGGGGCCGCTGTCTCTCCCAGATGATTTATCCCAATAAGAGGAGACCCCGATGACCCCTTTGCTGTCATAAGCCAATCAGAATCCTGCTCATTGACCAACCTCGTAGCTGTTAAGGATAAGTATGATGAAACACTAGAAGACACCTTTTTATGAAGCATTAACATCGTAACCCACTCGGTAAGATACCTGAAAATGTGTGTGAAGAGTAAATGCCCTCCTCTGAACTGGTACTGTGTCTTATGCAAATACTCGCGGTGTCTTTATTCCTTTATGCTAATTATGGCTCAGTCTGTGTGTTAAAGTGCCACTAAAGTAATCCCTCAGCGGCAAAGGTGTATGAACATCAGAGACCTCAAAGGAGACGTGTTGCACAGCAAAGGTGGCTATCAGCTCGGTTCAGTGGATTACAAACGGGGTACACAGGAAATGTGCTCCTTTCTTTTCTTGATCTATTAATGTAAATTTGCCCAGGAGAACATTCATCCCTGCTTTCACGCTTTTGTAAATATTTCTTTGTGTTCTTTAGGCTCGTCAGTTGTTCCCAATACGAACGTTTTAGATTCTAAAAGGTTGCAACAACCCCACCAATGAACCCTAAGCAGCGATGCTTTAAACACTCACGAAACGCCCCACCTACTGCATCGGATCCACCTTCCTCCCCAGTCTTTGAGTTTTAGTGGCATTTACTGAGAGGTATTTAAAGTGCATTTAGAACTAACTACAACACATTTAATCTCCCTCAGCTACATCACATTGACAGTTTTCTCCGATGTTAAAAAGTGGGCTACCGAACAATGCCACCTTATTATTAAAGAACATCTGCAGTGTGGCTTATATAATTTAACCTCCTGAAAACGCCACATGATTTTCAAAGACATACACTGGAGTAGGCAGGAAGATGTCAAGTTTTGAACCACCTCGAATGTATGTTTGTAAGTTAAACCTGTTTTGTATTGTTAAACGTAAGGTCGCTATTGGTCGGACGCCACAAGTGAAAGATTTGAACTGGTGGAACACGACTAGAAAACACAAACTCCAATAAATCTTTTTAACTCTTTAGCAGCTTATAGAAATATGGAAACATATACATTTAAATAGTCATTATTTAAATTCTTTGTAAAGAGTACCTCAAATAATGACAATTTGAATAAGAAAATATAAGAAAATATGCTTTTCTAAAAAAGTAGTAGTAGTGAATATTTTGCACAGACAAACCCTATTAAGGTTCAATTCAGTTTTATTTCTTTGACACCAAATCACAACAACAGTCATCTCAAGGTGCTTTATGATGTAAAGACCCTACAAGACCCCCTATGAGCTAGCACCTTAGGGATGGTGGGAAGGGAAAACCCCCTGTTAACAGGAAGAAACCTCCAGCAGAACAATATAAGTAAAGGATGAGTAAAGGAATCATCTGCATACAGCCTGGAGCTGAAAAGTGAGAAGTTAAAGATACGAATAGAGCTTAACTGCTGTGCCCTGTAACTTTACATCACAAAATTTGATTAAGAAATATGTTGTCGCTTGCTTTTGTTGTGAGAAACATAAATATCTGTGCAAACTTTCACTTTGCGGGATGTTACTGGAAACCTTGGAAGACAGAGAACTCGGCGCACCCACCACCTAATTTTCAATATGAGGTGACAAGATGATAATACTTGTTGGTTCCCTTTTAACAGTACCATCACAGCAAATAGTATGCAGATTTCCATACAGAGCCTTGCGTTCATGTTTCTGCTGATAAAATTTATATCACTTGTGCTCGTGTATGTGTGCACACGTTACAGTTCAGGTCATGACCCCAAATCAGAACAAGTCGGGAGACGAGAGGATTACCAGGGAAAGGGAAAATTGGATCAAACTGCATTGTAACATATTGTAGTAGGAGACGTAATCAGGTTTCTCAGCAAGTCAGGGTAAGCAGCTGCTTGACTCATTAAACCCCATTTCCTGACTTCACCTCATATAACTTGAAATCTCAGATCAAAGAGGAAAAGGCTTCCTTTTATTTTATCAGTCCTAAATGGTCCAAATAAAATGAACCGTATAAAAACCTAAATCCCAGGAGCTCAGACAAAAATTTACAGTAAACATGCAGCCAGAAATGAACTCTTCATGCATTTCAAAACTTTGATAGAGAACAAAAGAACAGAAATGACTGAAAAAGCCTTCAGTTCATTAAGCGACTTCATTGTGAGCTGTATTTCATTTTAATCTTTGAACCCGCGCGGCCAATTCATTTCCACGCAATTTCAGCACACGTCTGGCAATAGACAGACCTATTAAAGATAATTGTAATAAATGTGGAATTAGATTCTCACCCTATTTGTTCTAACTAATTTAGAGTAAGCAATTACTTTTCCTACCAGCAGGCACGCACAAGTGTGCACACGCTCCACATAAATTACTTTGATGTCTGGTTGTGACAGAGAGAACTGCTTGGGTTTGCTGCTGATAAAGAAACCTCCATCCCGACTGATTTTTTTTTTTCTTCCCTTTTTGTGACAGTGAAGCAGAGCAGTCTGCTGTCATGTAGCACAAAGCAAAAAGGAGCAAATGAATGATTAGTGATAATTTGGCAGATCATGGCGCAGTGTGGTGGAGGTCGCCGTAGCGGCCAGGTGGTCAGAGAGCATTTCACAAGTGTTCACACTTGTAGTCCAAATTAGTTCATCGCTCAGATTTCCCTCAGCGTTTAAATGACTCAACTCAGGGTAAGTGCTTCTGATCAGTAGCAGAGCAAAAGCCAAGTGGACTAATGTGGATAAACCAAGTGTGATACAGTCTATGCATTCATCCATCGCCATATCCTTTACTCTGTAGATGGCCATAGGGGGTTGGAGCCTATCCCAGCTGGTCTGGGCAAGAGACACGGTATATACGGTAGACTGGAGAGTCTGGCAGCCCACAGAGCTCAGGATGCAGACAACACGTCGTATGTAAACCCACCTCGCCACTTAATTTAGAATCACCAATTAACAAAAATATACATATTTTGGAATTGTAACCCATGCAGGGACAGGAAGTAAACACAACCGCTGTACCCTCCGTGTTTAAACCAGATAAATACTGATGCCCAAAGATGGGCAGTAACGCGTTACAAGTTACACATTACTGTAATCCGATTACTTTTTCAAGTAACAGGTAAAGTAAGGGATTACTATTTCAAAAAAGTAATTAGATTACCGCTACTTAGCCGTTAGCACGCTGCGTTACTGCGTTACTAAACCATGCTTTTGTTTGCGAGTGTCTCATGATAATGACGTAAGTGAGTGCAATGTTCGTGGCAACAGCTGTGTGCAGATCAACAATGGATAATATATGGAGTGCGGGCGAGAGTACGACCGTGCAGCATTTAAACCGTGCAGCATTTAAACCGTACTGAAGTACCGAAGTACTGACCTTACTTTGAGTTTGAGTCCATAAAAAGTGACAAAAAAATTAGCGTCTCTGTTCACTGTGTGGGAAGGAAATGTCTTTTTACAGCGAAAAAACCCCTAAACTTCCGAGCAAGCCCCCACTACGCTGCCACGGGAATGTAAAATTCACAGAGAAACTCCCGGATCCTTCCACTGACATGACCGCTGCAGCACACCTGCTCCAGGGCAAATCTCCGCCTGCCCCATTCCTGCTAAACAGGTGAAAATAGAGCAACAGGACCACTGAGTCTTTGATTTTATTCATTTTCAGCTGTGTTTTACTTGCATCTATTTGAAAGAGTGAGTGTAAACACAGAAAATGATTTTATTTTATATGCTGGAATATGCAGAAAATAGGTTTAAATGTTAAACGATTATCTTCCAGTCAGAGAATGGATATAATTACATTTTTGCTTGATGCATAAAGGTAAAAGATTAAAACTAATAAAACAAGTTTTAAAAAAGAGGCTTTTTCATTTGATTACATTTTATATAATGGATTATGCAGAGAAAGTAGAATTGTGCTGAAAGATCTATTGCTTTATTACCTATTCAGGTTGTAAATCATGCTTTTCAAAACTAACTAAGTAATGAATTACTTTCGAAAATAAGCATTTAGTAAAGTAACGGGATTACTTTTTTGGGGAAGTAATCAGTAATTAGTTACTGATTACTTTTTTCACGTAACTTGACCAACACTGCTGATGCCTGCTCAGTAGACCCTTCTGTTTTAACTTTCGACATTTTAGCTTATTATTAGTTGTTATTTTTTTTTAATTCCAACATGAGGAATCCCCAAAAAATTTAAAAGTCTATGTTAGAAGGCAATCATGCTTCACAGTTGGAATCCTGTGATATTGCGTTTCTGCCACCATTAGCTTTCATCTAAGTACCAAAGTATGTGGTTAGGTTTAACAGGAAAAGGATGACTTGAGTTGAAATGCATTTTCACATTGTTAAAAGGTAAACTTTTAGCTTTTGATAAAAGCTTCTTTCCCCAATGACGCCAGCTGAACATTTTTATCCATGGCCTTGTCACTTTTCCTTTAGATGTTGAAGGAGTCTTGTTGATTGTACAGGACTAACCTGCACACTAACAAAAGATGATAAATATTACCTAGCGCAGCCCAATGTGAAGCCTATGGATCCAGACGCCTCAGTATGTAACAGCTTGGAAAGAAGAATGGACCCAGCCAGAAGCGTCAGTCTTTGGACAACAGTGCTGATTTTACAGGTCAGGTTGCAGACCAGGCTGGATGTTTAGATAACATGACTGCGTCGCTGCAGCTGCATGCAAATTCTGCTAAAAAGGTGAAAGAAAACCAGCGTGATCCTTGGATCACTAACAAATATCCTTTTTTGCCAATGTGTTACCAGACGCCGTTTGAAGCGAAATGCAGATATTTACAGTTATAAGCTGTTAAACACACAGACTAGACTGAAGTCATAAGGAATCAGAGTACATCTCATACCAGGCAAAGGTTTCAACTTTGGCTAGATATGAAATCTTGCATAATATAAAATACATCAAGTTGAAGTCAGTCATGTAGTTAATAAAGACAAATTAGCAACAGCAATAAGAGCAAAGTTGCCGTTTCAGTAGACTTTTCCATTAAAGCAGGCAGTTAATTAGCAACACTGGCATTCTAGCAGAAGGAACACCTTAAAATAAACAAGCTGCTTGTAGACAGTTCATCTGTAACATATCTTGGCATTGCAAGCATTCAGTAAATAAACAGGCCATATGGTGACATATCTGTGATATAACATCTACTTTAAACTACTACTGAACGCAAACATAGTTAAGCCTTTTGACTACGTGGTTTCAATATTGGTGAAATGTGATGAGACACAGCGTCTCACAGAAAAGTTGTTCGTGATTTTAATCACTCAGGCAGAGTCAGTGTATCGAAGCTTTGAATTGAGTTTAACTGGTTTATAACAGCTCACATCATGGATAGCTGTATTTTATGTCTCTGCTTCTTCTATATAGACAGTATGTAAATTTAAAATTGTAAACATCTTCATTCAATATGTTAATCCAAAACTCTCACCTTCTGCTATCACATTTGTACTTTTACGGTACTTTCAAAACGTATATACAGTGCTTCACAAATTTGCTAGACCACCTGCCACAAAATCAAGAGAACACATAAATTACCGAATTTCCTTTTTATACTCAAATTTAAGGCACACTGGACTGGAAATCTGAAACATATCAAGCATTACTTTACATTTAACCACTAAAACAATTTTCTGTTCAGGAATGAAAGTAAATAACTGCTTTCATGTTTCAGTGTTTTTGTAAATTAGAATATTCATGATTACAAAAACAACTATGTTTTTAGCATGTCCAACTTCAAGCTGTAGATTAGATTAAAGGATCTGCGCATAACTGTAGGATTCACCATTACAGAGACATGAAAAATGACTTACCAATTACCAATGCTGTTAATGTAGGATAGCAGTGGCAACAACCTTACATTGGGTGGTGCTTGTGACCCTTGATGAAACTGTTGGTTTTTCTTTCCTCTTTAAATGAGTGCCAAGTGCATCAGAAACAGCCTGATGCATCATGGAAATTTTCAATTTGTCATTTTTTTCCTGTATAAGTTAAACCAAGAACTGGTGGATAGTATATCTACTGTTGAGATATATCATCGAGTTCTGGGCAAAAACGGATATTATTGGCATTTAAGGAAATATCAAACCATTCATTTAAGCTAACATAGCTGCGAGAGAGACCAGAACAATTATGTTAACTCTATATTTATTTTAGAAAAATCCATCAATGCAATCAACAGTGTGGTTCCTACTTAATTAAAGTTAAGAGGAGAACAAAATTTAACATGCACCTTTCATCTTAGATCTTAGCTAAAAACACGTGAACAACAGAAGCTTTGACGCATCACCTTTCCCTATGATGCGTCCTTCACCTGTGCATCAAGCACTAACATATTAGCAGACATCCATCTACATGGATCCTTGTTACACTAGCTCAGCACGGCTGTCTCCTCTGATAGCGCCACACAAAATTAAACTTGTGATCAGACATAATCACACCCTTTCAGAGAGCTGAAAAACTCAGCAACACTTTTTTTGGAGGGGGAGACAGAGCTGCAGAGAAGCAGCAGTTCAGCTATTGAAAGTAGGACTTGTACTGTGTCACCAGCATGTAGCACTCTTAGAAAAAGAGTGTTACAACTTGGCGAGCGAACGCAGATTTTCAGAACACATTACCCCACCTCACGAAAAACAGCTACAGCTCTTTGAAACTGCCACGTGAGAAAGGATGTGAAACGACAACTGAGTGGTGAAAACAGGGCCATAATTTCTATAGGCAAAGCATTTTTAAAATTGTACTCCTGTTCCAGGATCTTAATGTGAAAATAGACGGTTGTGAAACAACAAACACAGTAGCTCTGAGAAAAACACACAAGCCCTTTATACTCAACATGTCAGTGAAGGAAGGTATTTTGTTTAAACAGATCGCGGCTAAAAATGTTGCACCCTGCCATGAAAGAAGAATACTTATCACTGGAATGCATTGATTTGTGTAAATACATGACTATAAAACATAATGTGCAGCACCAACTGCGAAAAATGGTTAAAATGCAAAAGATATATCAGACACTAATCAGTGCACGAATGAAGTAAACTGGACAAGGCTCCTGAAGAGACAGTTACTAATTACCGAACATCCACCTCCATCTGTGGCTGTACACGTACTAATTGCAGACATACATTTGCAGATGGTCTCACAAAGTCTTTAAAAAAAGATTACCAGGTACAGCAAATAAACAATTCATTTTTAAAAAGGGAGTACCATCAAACACCTGCAAACAACCACACTGTCCCCCTTTTGAGAAATCCCCGAGCGCGCTGTCTCTGGTCCCTTCCCTGCTCTATCCTAGTTTTGTTTAGTGAAACTTTCTGCAATGGTTTCCCCCCCCTCTCCCAGCCCTGATAAATTCCTTTGGCACACGTGGAGAAAAGAGGAGCGAAATGAGGAAACTGAAACAAAACAAAGCAAACGGGTGGAGGGAGGACAGAAAAGAGACAGACAGACGAGACATGGGAGACAGAGAGGTGACAAAAATGAGGGAAATGTGAGAGGTTCACAAAGCCCACAGCATCCTGGTGAAGCTTCATTGATAAATGAGGCAACAGATGTTTAGCCCCGTATAAAATTACAGCAAGCTGCTATATGTGGAATAGATACCTGCCCTCATTCTGCAGCTCTATATTACATCTTCCCAAAATTATTTCTATTGCAGCGCAAGTGTTTAATCTCTGCCTTTCTTCCACAGCATGTCTTTATCCTGTTCTTTTCTTCTCTCACCCCAACAGGTCACAGCAGATGGCCCCGCCCCTCCCTGAGCCTGGTTCTGCCGGAGGTTTCTTCCTGTTAAAAGGGAGTTTTTCCTTCCCACTGTCACCAAAGTGCTTGCTCATAGGGGGTCATATGATTGTTGGGTTTTCTCTGTATGTATTGTACAATATAAAGCTCCTTGAGGCGACTGTTGTTGTGATCTGGCGCTATATAAATAAAATTGAATTGAATTGAATTGAATTGAATCAACAGCTGTATGCATGTTTGCTGTATCTCACTGTGAAAGCACATAACTTGTGCTGGTGAGAGAAATACTTAACCCAAAATGCATTGTCTATTAGGCTGACAGGACCTGTAGATTATTTGGTGTGTATTTCAACATCTGCTTGAATTTAAAAGAAAGCTGTTTGCCTGAACAGATGGGTCAAAGTTTTGAAGGTTACAACAGAGCACTGCAGTGAGAAGAGGCCATAGAAAACTATTTTGAATCTCTTACATGTGATGTGTGACTCATTTCAAATTGTTTTCAATTTTTATCGCCACTGAATATCCAGAAATATTACAAGGAGTAATCATCATTTACTAATTAAAAGCAAAAACAGTCGACTATAATTAAATGACTGTAACTGAATTTAATTGTGCATATTTGTGAGGCAGCATGAGAGACGCAGTTGTGCACCAAAACAGACTCAGGCTTTTCCGTTGTTCCCAGTGTTTGCTATCTTAACTTCTTCAAATATCACTCAAAAAATGTACTCTATTTAACAGTTCATGAAGCATAAACTGCAAATAATCAGTGATTTAATTTTCACCCAGGAAAAACCTCCACCACACATGGGTGGGGCTAAATCCAGCATGGAAGCTGAATTAAGATAACATTTTCTTCATTTCTGTTGAAAAGTATTTTACGTGCTTTATTTTGCAGTATTTTGAAATTCAGCTTCAGTTACTTCCCTAAAGACGGTATTGTTATTTACCAGTTAAGTTATAAGGGAACATAACAGACTGGCAACGAGGTTAAAACGGATCCCCAATGTGCACAGGATGACAGAGAGGGGGAAATCCTTGTAAAAGTGCCCAAAAGAAACGAAAAAGGATGCAAAAAAAACCAACTAACCCTCCGTGTGGATGCTAACTCATCTGTCTGGCTAGTGAGCTGCAGAAAGGACGCGAGTAACATCAATTCTTTTAAGTGAAGGACGTTTATAAAGAAGCTGAGAAAATGTCAGAAGGTGTTGGACAAATGGACGTTTTTGATAATGGCACAGAGGATTGGACAACATGTGTAGAGAGAGTTGAACAATATTGTCTGGCTAACAAAGTAGAGAATGAGAGGAAAGTTGCTGTGTT